>VYYI01002497.1:0-14692 GCA_021029175.1 Bilobella aurantiaca | reverse complement strand
AATGCCCAACATGGATTCCATGTCCATACCTTCGGTGACCTACAAGGGGGCTGTAACAGTACTGGAACACATTTCAATCCCTTCAATGTAAGACATTCCAGCTTATGCGCATAAATTAAGACTCCATATTTTACAAAATTATTCAACAGTCTTTGCCACGTGACATGGCTGGATACCCTTCGTGACCCAGCCAGGTAGCCTAGGAAGGCTACCTGACAAGGTGCCCTATTCAAATTTAAGTTATAAGTTACCCATCCAGGTATGTTAGTGATCTGACGGGATAGCCTTTGCGAAGAGTTAAAATGGGGTTAGCAGCACATATAGGGTACCTGGTCAGGTCCTTCAAAATCGAAATTTAGGGATGTAGCAGATGGACAATTTGGTTTATTCACAATTAAATCAAGTTAGTTATTTGCTGGTAATCAAATACTAATTGTAAAAATAGAAAATGAATATAATTAAGGATGAATGGTTAAGTGAGTTTTATTGGTTTGCGAAGCTTGAACTTCGAATTTATATTTGATATTGATATTAAATTTTTGGACCCTCGGCTATAATATGGAAAATCAGAATAATTTTGTTTTATCATCCAACTTAAATACAAAAACTTAAAAAAGATTGAGTGCCCACCTGCGTTCTGTGTAGAATTTAATGGCGTACCCAGCCAGCTCACTAGGCTACCGGTCCAGGTACCCCTCTTCTTTGACAACTTGGACTAGCTATAACTAAGGAACTAGGCCAAGAATCAAAATTTTGTAGGGATAGATTCTTTATTTTTGGATGTGGAATCCATTAAATTCCCTCTGACCCTTATCCGATCAGTGGAATTTTTGCGGGAGTGGTTTTGAAGGGTACTCGGCTGGGTCACTAGGGTACCCAGCCAGGTCGCCTTCCTAGGGTACTTAGCCGAGTCACGAAGGGTACCCAGCCAGGTCACGTGGCAGGAACTGTTAAAACTAAGATTCTGATCACATCATACAACTGCTCAAGGGCGTCGCTTTTACAGGTTCTAATCGTGGCTTAATACTTGTAGAAAGACCATGGCGCTCCAACCGACAAGGTTCGACATGTAGGGGATTTGGGAAACATCGTAACTGATGCTACCGGCACTGCAAACTTTCTAATTGTCGATGAATTAATTTCACTGACTCCTGGAACTACTTCCATTGTGGGAAGAGCGTTTGTTGTCCATACAGGAACGGATGACCTGGGAAGAGGTGGCCACGCTGATAGCCTAACAACAGGTCACGCTGGAATCAAATATGGTTGCGGTGTCATCGGTATCACAAATCATTAGAGTAATAAGGTCGTTCCAATTATTATGATCTTTTTTATTGGAAAATAAATTCATAATTTTCTATAAGGGCGCTGCTGATACTTAGGACTAAATATAGGAAATACACTCTCAACAATACATCGATAAACAAGGCAATATCGTTACATTGATTTTAAACGAATGGCAACAAAAGATAATGTAATTAACTTCTTTTTACCACTTTCAATTTCAAGTGGAGTGTCTTTTTTTTAAACCGCACCTTTACTGTTGAGCATGAGCACCCAGTTTATCTTATTATATTAAGGAAATGACGCTTCTAAAATGTTTCTAATTCAATTTTTTCAGTGAATTTCCTAAAACATTTCAGCCATAACATACAATTCAATTGTTTCAGTTTGGCTTTAGCGTTAATGAATGCGACCCATAAGGTCAACAGCACTCAATCAGCACAGCTTCAAACTTCATTACGGAAAACAGTGGCTCATTCAGTTTACAGATTATACATTTTATATAATGAAAAAATATAAGCACCATATATCAATAAATGCAAATAGGAAACGACTAACTCTTAATTTATCGTCACTTCAAAGTTTAATGGAATTGAAATAACGAGAGAAAGATTAATGGACTATTTGTGAAGTTCGCTTTGATCAGAATTTCCGAGGAACCAACTTAAGAGACATAGCGATATGCCATAACTCCAGCAATAGCAACGATAATACCTCCCGCAACCATAGCGACATTGAACGAACGCCTAAATCCCGACTTCGATTCATCTGGATTATTCTTCCCATTGGCCTCAGATGCTGTATTAAACATGCGTTTGTAAAGAATCTGTTCATTCTGTTTCTCCTCTTTTCGTTTGGCTGTAATTTTCTTGATTTCCTGCACAAAGGTGTTCAAATTATTATCAACCTAAATTATCCGACTAAATAAAATAAAAAAGTGAGTTACAAGTAATATGGCCGCGTTGGAAGGGTCAAGAGTATCTGCTTGTCGTAAAGTCTTAAGGGCGTCGATAGTGTCACCTTTGGCTGCCAGAATCTAACCGATAAGTAAATAAGTTGGAGTTATCTTCTTGTAATAGGAAAGAAAACTTTCAGTAGTAGCCATGGAATTTAATTTCGGTCTGCGATTTGAAAGTTTTTAGCAAACTTAAGACTCACCATTCCTTTGCGGTAAAGGGCTTTCACGTTCTCTGGTTGACATTTGAGGACAGCTTCAACAGATTTCAGCGCTGGACCATAAGCTTGCAGTTTCAGTTGTGCCATAGCCATGTTGTTGTACGTCTTTAGTCGGTCCTCAAACAAAAGCTTGAGCTCGGCAGAGTCAGAAGTAGTGCTCTAAACACATCGACATCAATTCCAATGTAATACGAAACTTGATGGGTGCTCAATGCTATGAAAATTCGTTAATCATTTATTACTTCGCTATCCCCGCCTGGAAAGGAAATACCCCCATCGGCGTCATCTAGGAACTCGAGGGCCCTGCGATAGCACTGAACAGCTGATCCATGCTCACCTCTTCCGTACCACCAGTTCCCTCTTTCTCGCTTCCGATTACCGATTTCTCTTCTTTGAGACGTGGACAAGTCATGGAGTTCTTTCTCTGGCTCAAAGTCAATCAGTTCAACAGTGTACAATAACCAAGAGTCAGCTGGGACTAAAGGAGGGTGTCCTTTTGGACCGAAGGCAAATCTTGGAGCTATAGAGATTGTGCTAATTTCCCCTTTACACATTAAGGGAATTGACAAGTCTAAACCAGAAATAACCTAGAACAAAAGGAATGGTTGATTAAGAATGAATGATTGTAAACAGCTTAAATCACGAAAAAGAGGGAACTCTCACTTCCGCATCTCCAAGTTGGAATGTGAGCTTTTCCTCTGCTTGAAATACAATTGATTCGTCTTCAGCTAGCCAACCTTTAAAACTAATTGTGCAAACTTCTCCTCGCAATGGCCTTGTATTGGGTAGTCCCTCTTTTACGACCTAAGATATTTAGAACACAATATTCACATTTCTAACATTTTTACGGCCACATCAACAATCAGCAGGCTACAATTAGTTTACCTTTTTCATCAGCTGATCGTTCCCAAGTATTTGTACCCATCCGTTATTTGCCTCCAATTCACTCGCTAATTCGCCTTCAATTTTTTCAGCCTGCTTAATTTCTTCTTCGACGACTGTCATGTTCCTTAAGATCAGCTGCCTTTTCACTCATATCCGCAACATTGAGTTCCTGTTGATGATCCTGTTGTGGCAAAGGCGATTGAGATGCCTCATCAGAGATCTGACTTACTGCGATGCCATCGCCTTGTGCCAAATCGGTGTCATGAACTGTTGACATTGTGGATGAACTGGTCACTTAAATTTTGTAAAATAACTGAAACAGGTTAAAGTTAACTATAATTAACTAATTAATTAATGTGAGGTGTACACTTTTACACTCTTTTACTTTCAAACGGGTGAAAAAAAAGGATGACTCAGGAAAATTAAGTTTGATTTTGTGTTTTTTAAAAGTAATTACTCCCGCCATGAGAATAATACATTAAATAAATAACATAAAGCTCACGTAATTTTTAGCCGTGAGAGGTCGCACGCGCATTTACTTGTCCGAAATTCAAGTGAAAGCGGAAAAGCATGTCAACGAAAATTTGTATGAAGATGCAAAGACAATGTCGCAAATTTTACAGCAATTTAATTAATATTTTCATATAATATTCGATTTAATATTTAATATTCGAAATAAGTATCATAAAGAAATTTGACCTCATTTAGAACTTCTTCTTCTGTTTGTAAAGAAAGAAGGACGAAACAGGTCAAGTATGAAGACCAAAGGATATTATTCCGCTGGTCAAAGCACCAGGCCTAGGACAGTAGTACTTCAATTTTAATTTCTGGGTCTATATTCACTTTTTAAAAGCAAAGTAGCGCTGCTATTTTTTTTTTCAAAAACAATAAAGAAATTTTTGTATTTTGAATGTCCATCTGTGGAGCTTGGAAGGAGTGAGGGTTTAAGTGAGTTTTTGTGCAACCACAAATTATACAGTAAATAGCTAAACAATCCCGTCCTAGGATTATGATGATTTTCATCTTATCCTTGATCAATCTGTCCTTGTACGGGCTAGTTTGCCGAATCTAATGTAAGGAACTTTTTAACAGCAAAGAAACAGAACTCATTGGATCCTCTGCTACATATAAAAAAACAGTTTTCTTATTAATAAAATAAAACATGGTTTTGTGAGATAACTTTACTCCCCTAAATTCCTTTTTATGTCAAGCACTCTTCTGTCTTTAAGAGTCTATAACTTTAGAATTTTGTATCACTTGATTAAGAAGTCCTTAATAAGGCTTCAAATTATTTTTGTCAATATATATTTTTAAATAACTCAAAAACCAAACGGTTATATAGATATTGGTGATAAAGAGTAATCTGCAAACCTAAAGTAAAGCCTCTTAAATAAAATAATTTAGTTTTTCACTTTCAAATAATTTTTCAGTAACATTGGGCAACTTCATTATCTCGTATAGCATTAAAAGTCGTAATAAGGTCAAGGAAGCCGCCAAACGCATTAAAATGAACTCTTCTTTAACTTTCACTTTTGCTGAACCTCTAAATTCCTTTTCTATGTTGGCACAATAGCTATTTATTTTTATTGCTTTCTCCTGAAGTCCTGCCTAATCTGAAGCAGCACAAAATTGCAGTTTTGGATGAGTGTAATTTTGGTATTTTAAATTGTAGCTTAATACTTTAAGCCATCTTGGCATTGGGCACGTAGAGCAAACAGACGTCTTTGTGAATGCGTTGCGTAGCTCGTTGGAGTGACTTTGGAGATAAAATGCCTGGTCTCAACCCCGGCTAACCTCACTTGCGCTAGTCAGGGAGTTAGGGAAGGACCAGCATTTTCTTCCATTCCAGCATCTTCCGAGTATCAAAAAGTCAAAAAGCACTTAACTCAACAATACACTCATTTCCGCCGAGTGGAGTCACTTCCACACCAACACAGTGTCACATCGCCTCTCAAAACAATACTCCACAATTTTCACCATCTCACTTTCACTCTCTAACTACTCAAAAGGAGAAAATCGTTTGGAAATTAAAGCAAACCGCTTTTGATTGGGAGAGAAAATTAATTAAAAGTGTATTCAAACAAGAAATTACTAATTAAACTCAAAGAACGCTTTTGCTAAGGAGCCAACGAACCTATATTGAGAATTGGCAGCACACTAAGCCACAAGTGTAGCACGCGACACAGCTTTTACGCTCAAAGTCGACAACTGGACATCATTCTGCCATATGCATCTTACACCACAAACACTCAGCTTCAGCACCACGGATCGATTGTTTGACCCGAAAACTGATAGTTTATTTCTTAATTTTGTAAATAGGTTTCTGTTTGGTACATCTACGATGAGTTCGACGGAAAGCAAGCTGAAGGACCCGAATTGTTGACAGCAGCGTTTGTTCTTACGCTGACGAAAAGTCTAGCCGCGGCGGCAGTATCCTAAGTTTTGAAATAAAAAATAAGCTACGGAAATTGAAAAGCGTGCGGCGAGTGAAATGGAAACGAACAGAGCGAAGGGTCAAAAGGAAAGGTGAAGAAAGACAAAGTAACTGATTTCCGGTTTTCAGGAAATCTCATTTTCAGCGCTATCCGTAAAGCGGCCAGTGATCTAGTCCCTAAGGAATTCAACCTCCAACATCACCTTACTGGAAGCTTCTTACTTGATTTTAAGACAGAAAAAAAAATTAAAAACACAATTAAAATCGAAAATTGAATTTGAACAGTAGCAGAAAGGAGACGCAAGTTATGGCTTCACAAGTATCACTTTCATTGGCACTACTTTCACTCTGCACCATTTGCCTCACTCCCATTGGAGGAAGCACGGGAGAAGGTAATTTTTACCTTTTATACTAACACATTAGTACTTACCCAACTAATCACCATAAATACAAATTTAAAGTAGTAATACATGGATCTTTGCGGGAATTATTATCCTATTTCTAATAATTTATTGAGGACTATCTCAACTTTGATGTTATATTTGTAATGTTCACATAATTTTGTATTTAGTTTTTGTAAATAATTAAGGAGGCGAGTTGTATTAATTTAAGACTTAGGGAACTGTATCTCGCTATTCCGTACTTGACGCTTTTCTCGGTGTTTACATAAGGTTGAAAGATGAGTTGCCCGAGGTAGTGACAGACAGGCGGAGGAGAGGCAAACAATTCCAAAGCGTTAGTTTTAATTATCTTTTTGCTTTTAATTAAGAAATGAAGCTTGATGGTGGTGGTGGTTGGTGGAGATGGTGGTGAGCATTATTTACTTTTGGAAGTAATTCAAGCTTTCTTTCCTTTAAGTCCTCGAAGACAAGGACCAGTGAAATGAAATGGGATTTCTAGGATGCAAATAATAATTTAGGTAAATGCGGGCGGGAGGTGGGCTGGAGCTATAAGGGAAAATGGTTCATGGAAATTACGTTTATCAAAGCAGTCACTGCAAACCTATTTTCTATGAAGTTCGGGCGTGGTTCCTTTTTTCCAAACATTAAGGAAGAATTCGGCAGAACGGAGTTAAATTCCAGTGTTTCACTGAATCAAAATCAAAAAATCCTTCTTTCAAAGAGTAGCACAAATTGTTTGCTAGTCTAGAAGCACAGTAGTTTAGCATCTAACTGCCTTGTAATTTCAGTCCTTATACTTTCTCCAAGATACCACGGAGGCTACAGAAGGGAAAGTCTCCGCAGATCTTAATTTTATTACGACCATTCAGCTCATGGATTTTCTTTTAGAGAAAGTAAGTAATCGTACCTTGCCCAATTCAATTGACTCAAATACGTAGGATATATTTTCTGTTTAAGTTTCTATTATAATTGACTAGTCTTGCTTGGAAACATGAAATGCACTGTTACAATTAGATTACAACTCGTTAGGTGTTTCATGTCGCATTCTATGTCATATGAAATTGATTTATGGGGAAATGACCTTGCAGCAGAACTGAATGCTTTAATACAAAATTCCTAAACAAGTCTTCTAACGTAAGTTTGAAATGATTCATCAATGTCTGTGTATAATTATTGTCAATTTGGTGTCTTAATTGTCTGCGTCAAAGGCTGATTAAGGCAACGACATTTGCTTCTGCCTTTCACTTCCGGTTATAAGCTCAGTCGAGAAGACGTAAAGATTGGAAAAGACAAAGTTTGTACTTGAGTAAAATGGAGTTGAATAAAATGGAAAGAAAGTTCACGAAGACTGAAAAAGCTTCTTTGACACGATTCCTAAACTTTCTCTTTAGGGCGTATCCAGGGAAATTCCGTTAGGTCGTCAATATTTTGTTTAGGAAACCAAAAGATTTTAAGAGATTTCAGGAAAGTATTTGAGAACAGTAAATTTCCAACGCCGGCTGGGAATTATTTCGCACCTTTTCTTGATTAGCGCCTTGTGAACGCATATGGTCAAAGTGTAAATTGTGGGAATGCGACTGAAAGTAACCATAGAAGAAAAACGTGTTTCATTACTTTGCATCTCGGTTCCAAATGCACAAATTCGTGAAATGCATGGCAGGAAGTAAAGGCAAGTACCAAAATATTCATTCGCATATGCTACACCAAAGCCATGCTGAACCACTATAATTTTTTATCCTAAACAAAAAGCTTGCAGCACAAATTTTGAGAGGTATCTTCATTATTATTTGCAACAATTGAAGTCTGTCTGGAGCTTTTCAGAATTTACAGAATCTTACAAAGCTTTTATTAGAAAGCGAATGATGTAATGGAATGTCAATCAAAGTGACTAGAAACATCTCGTACATATAGGAAGAATTTAATATTACATTTCTCAAGCATGCGAGATTACTTTTACTAGAGCAGAGAAGCGAATAAGCTTCTTATTTTTATTAGTATTAATTTAAATTACACAAGGGCTTATGAAATGAAAAATTTTCTACTTGTTTTCACTTTTATTCAGAAAATAATAACATACGAATGGTAAAATCTTAAGTATAAGTTAAAATAAATAAACATTTTGGAAATAAATACATTGTGGTATCGATTATTTTTTCTTGTGATTGCTCGGTTTTTTTTTGTCTAAAATCTTGTACGAGCAGAAAACCAAAGGTATGACACACAATAAATTTCAGTGAAATTCTTTGAATTTTAAAAACTGTCTTTCGCTCTTTTGTTTTGTATCCTTTGCAAACCAAAAACTTTGTATTCGACTGACAAGCCATTATTTCCCTTAAGAAAAGAACTGCTCAGAATTTATTTTATGTAGTTCATATTTTCTAGGCATAAAACTAAAGGTTGATTTTTACTGTTCCCGGTACCAGCGTTCAGAGCCCATTCATAAAACATAAACTTTCAACTTTTCATATTCAATTCCTTCTCTCGTCTTCATGATTCACTGTTAGGAAAGGTAAGACAAAAAGACAAAAAGTCTGCTTTTCATTTTTTTAGAAAAATAATTTTAAGAAATGTCTCACCTTCTGCTCAAGGCATCTCCCCTTATCCTTAAAGTTTGGAGAAAGTCTGATTAGACAAAAAAAACTTTGTAAGCTGCTTAGCTTAGTTACGTCAACTTAAGTTCTAGCTCCTTGAAAGCATAGTCCAACTTTCTTCCCAGGAGAAGGACGCATTTCAAAAATTGAATAAAAGGGAAAAAAAAATTTGAATAAGGACAAAAGCTTGAACCAAAAGTTTAGTTTTACACAATTTATTCACCGCCATGCGTCCGAATTTACTCCAGAATCTTACGAATTCTTATGAAATGGACAATGAACCCAATTCTTTTGTTTACAGAATCCGTTATAAACTTTTCACTTTTTTTTTGGGAAATGCATGCTCTGCCGTTTCTGACGCCTGCTCTGGCATAAAAAAAATCCTAATCAAGTTTAGCACTACGGAAGAAGGAGTGTGTCTTGACGCTCTTAATTGGGATACTTGAATTATTTAAATGCAGCGAGAGGGAGATTCGGCTCCTTTCTTTAATTGAGAACTTTCTTGAATCTACAAGTACAAAGGAAATTTAAGTGCTCGATGTTAGAATGCGCCGCTGAAAGGTTCATGGAGCTTCTTATGAATAGAGAAAATGAGGAACAGAATGAGCTATTAAATATTCTAATGAGTCATGTTCAAAATGTTAATGACTCAAGTTTCGTTAGAGTGAACAAAAAAAAACGTAGCACAAGAAAAATTTATTATTTAAAAATAAGCTGCTTTTACTACTGTAATTGGGGGCGTACAAGCTGTTTAGAAAATTAGCAAAATTAGTTTCAAATTGCTGAGAAATTATCCATTATAAAGCATTTTTTTCGCGTCAAAGGAAGAAAGTAAAGGTGGTCGTAAATCTCAAGAAGTAAAGGGCGACTTTTCCCCTCTTAATGAAGTTGTGGTTCTATTTTTAGAGCCCTTCCTTAGAACGTTTTTTTTTAAATTTCAATTGAGCTTTGAGCTCGAGACAAGTAGCTAGAATCTGTATCGGCGAAGGCCTCAAGTTACCATATATTTTCGAAAAAGCATCGCCCTGCTATATGCTGGGTTATAAAGTGTTTGAATGAAAATTTATTTACTTTTTACAAGCCGCATATAAGAAAATGTACGGTACTAAAAATCCCTTGAGCTGCATTAGGGGACGGGAATGAGCTGTAAGCACGGGGAAAGAATATAAGACAGTAAAGTATCCTTCCCTTTCTCTGGAGTCCATTACACTTAAAGTGGATTTGGAACTAGTGCCAAATTTCGTAGGTTTTCTTACTTGACACAGAGACCTTAGAAAACATTTATTTGTAGCCGTCTTGAAGATTTTGAATTTAAATTCCCTTCCAGAGCCTACATTTAAAAAACGGATTTCCCCATTTTCTATCTAGAAAAAAAAACAGCATCCACGACGCTTTTTGGATCTTCCAGGATTTAGGTTTGTGGGCTGGAAGTATGGGAGGACATTTGGAAGGTTTTTCTTTAGAAAACTTTTCTAAAAATCTCAATGTAAATGTTTCATGTCTTCCTGTTCTATCGAATCAAATGGATTTCCTGTCCTTATGTCCTCCCTCTTTTCAAAAATTTATTCAAAACTGTCATCCCTTTTGGCACAGGCTAAAAATACACTTCCATCTTAAGATGCGTTTGAACTGGCATAACCACAAATTATTGATTTCCTTTAAACATTTAGATAAAGCCTTTTAGTGTTCAAAATTTCTATAAAAAAGAATCTAATCCGTATTCGCAATTATTTCATAATGTTAGATTATTACTTTATAATGAATAAAATATAAGAAAAAATGAGTTGTGCTGTTTTGCATTGAATTGACGCCTTATGTTAGTAAATGTGATATTTTTTAATCAGAGCAGAGTTCAATTTCTGAAGATTTTCTAGAACTCCAATAGGAGTAGGGAGGGGCGCGGTCATAAATTAGTGCGTGGATATATTTGGAGTTCTTCTGCATAGCATCTTCAGTGCACTTTGAGAAATACGCGGATGTAAGTGGGTATGCAGTTAGATTAGTTTCCTGCTTTTTTTTCTTTCTTATTTCCCAGGGAGAGGTTAAGGGAGACAAGAGTCAGCAAAAAGCTGCATTACCCTCCCACTCCAGTTAAAAAAACGCTGGAAGAAAAAATCAGAATTGGAAACTATTCTACGAAATGCCCCGGATTCTCCTTTGGTACTCGCTTCAGACATGCTCTTACCATGAGCCTGTTTGCAAGGGTTATATGGACATTCTAAATTTTTTGGATTCGATCATAATTTTGGATGTGGCTTTTGTGGTTATATTTTCAGATTTACATCTCTATCTCGATAAAATTAATACGGAACATTACATGACCTTAAACCAAGGATAAAGAAGTTTGATTTAAATGATGTTTCTTGTCGCCGTTTCAATATTCGGTTAATTAATTTTGTAATTTAACTCTGAACTAATTAGGATGATCATAGACTTATTAAATTTATTAAATTCTGGTACACACTACATAAGGAAATTAAATCGAACTCTAACAAGTTAAAGAACGAAAAACGTCACAACTTACTTCCTTAGAATTATATCTTTTTTATAATTCGAAAGCTATAATGGATTAAATATTTTCGAACAATTTCAAACTTTTGCCCATAGTAAGTAAATGCCCATGTAAACTTATAACTTAAGTTCACTTAAAAAAATCATCAATGCAAAACACTTTATTTCAGCATTACTTCCAGTGTTCCAGTGAATATAGTGTTTTTTGTCATAAGAGTAAGTTTTTGGTTCGAATTATTGTACAAATACATTTCAAAGTTCTTGCCAGTTTTTATTTTATTAAAAAAAATATAGAGATTATTGAGCTTGTAATTACATCTTAGGAAAATATCACACTTGCTTATTAAATTTATTCATTCACAAGTTTGTATTATATACTCACGAAACAAGTTTATGCTTGGGCGATTATTTTTGATAGCACGAATCGTTTTGGCCAAGTGTTTCATTCTCCCGTCCGAGGTTCACTCTTAGTTGTTTTAAGAGAACCCTTATAGTGTTCTTATAAGTGTAAATGCAGACTGTTTTTTGTATCTGTTCAGGGCTGGATTAAAGCCAAGAATGACTTAACTGGTATCGTAGAAAGGAAAATAAGCCAAAGAAGTAAAAGTTTCATTTTTAAGGAAGTTTATGCGTACGCTGGGACCAACGCCCTGTAAGTTACTTCCAGTTCCAAATTAATTTTCTTCCTTCCGCTTTTCACTTATCGAGCTTAGAGACAAAGAAAATTGGATTTCACTTCGCAATATTCTGAGACAACCCAATTATTGAATAGTTCGCATAAATATTTCCAAGATGTCAAAACGCAAAGGCGATAGCGTCAAATGCTGTTTTTCGAAATCGGATTTAACCGGATCGCTGCACACCGTTCAAGCCTTCTTCCGCCTTGGCATTGAGAATTCTCCTTAAAGCCTCCTTCGATGTGTATCAGTATCACAGCCGGAAAGTGTGCCTAGTTTCCTATGGAATAAAAAAACTTTATATCTTTCTGAGCATGTACGTAAGTTTCAGGAGCAGTGACAGACGAGGGAAGACTTCCAAGTACAAAAGCGGAGCCAACTTACCCAGCCCTCTTAGAACACAAAAAAAATCCAATGATCAGAAACCAAAGAAAGTAGTAAAGTTACGTTAGTCACATTGCATTGGAGGCGAGTCAGTATGACAAGCCAAAAGAAGAAAAAGATAAAAAAGAAATCTGACGTTTTTTTTTGAAAGTGGAACATAAAATCTTTTGGGAAGAAAGGAAGAATATGGTCGGATTTAGGTCTTGTGGTGATAACACAGAAGTGAAAAGCTAGAACAGATCAAACGACACATCACAACTTTATTACCGTGTGATTTATGCAAGTTAGTCACGGAAATTCCAGTACTAGTCAAAGTACTACTGATATTTAGCCGTGGATTCCTTTTCAGTAAAAAATAAACATAAATTAATTCTCTGTACATTCTATTAAACTTTGTAACTTAATAATATTAAAAAAATGCAAAGCTCGAGTTTTTTAGATTGAGTATTATGTGAATTTGTATTGTAATTTTTTCGAAGACTGCAAAGTAGTAGTGTCACGACATTTATTTTTCTTACATTCTTTCTATTCCCAACTCAGGTTTCAAGTTTTTCCATTCGCAAACTAGAAGGGACAACCTGACTTTCTTCATTTTCCTGAATTCAATTCACTTTTAAAAACTTCAGGACTTAACAATTTGGAAGTCTAAATTCTCCGATTATTGTCATCCTATAAAGCTTCTCTTTCCTAACTTTTCTACTTTAGAATTGCACTTTTTGCAAATCGCAACTCAACGTAGGGTCTGTCTCTGCCTCACATTCTTTTTAAACTGGAAAACCCTGGAGACAATAACGAAATGAAGAAAGTTGGATGTTCTGTATTAAACTTAAGGGAAAGAATATCTTCTAAATTGTTTCATCCTTCCATCAACTACTGTCAAGGACCGTGGAAGAAAGAAAAAGAAGAAGAAAAACGTCTGTGTGATTTTTCTTTCTGGAAAAGAAAATGATTTCTTTCAGAGTTGAGGTACAAAGAGAAAGTTCTTAAATTGTGGGGAAAGCGGCTTTCCTTCCGTTTTTTTTTTAAATTAGAAAGTGAAGGAATTGGAAATATAGGAAAGAAGAGTTAGGCCATTTGGTGGATTCCAAAAGGACTAAATACAGAGAGAGACTCCTCATTGATTCATTCCTCTGCGTTCACATTCACTTTCACATTCAAAGTTCCAGAGAATTCCTAATATAGCCTCCAGAGTCAGCTCGAAGGAGAGCCATTAAGTCCACCGTAGGTTTCCAAATAGTGCTAAAGCAATTTGCTTCTCTGCTTAGAGGCTCCAGGGTATTTATACAAGGGAGATCCTCTTTGGAACCGCACGGTACTTCTCCCTGGCAAATCTATCTATCATTGGGCTTCTCATCCTCTTCGATTAGAACCATTTCTCATCTTGGATTTGCTGGGAAGAGCGATTCTAAAAGTGGAATTATTTGTGGAAGCGAGGATTCATTTGAATGCATTCTGTATGCTAAAGAAGGGAAAGCTCAGCTTAGTAAGAATGCCCAACTTTCTCCTTTTTGCTTTCTCTCCAAACAGAACGTGAATTCATTGAGTTGGACATCCGTTAAAGACGCTGAAGACGTATTTAAGTTGCCTAAGCTCCAAAGCTCAAAGCTCGTCTTTAGAAGGGGGTCCCTTGGGCCTGAGCAATGTACTAAGCATAATGGCCTAATCCGATTACTTCTAATTAACTTAGCGCAACTTAAATCAGCTTCGTCTCCCTCTCTTTCAAATATAAAATTTAGACGCTCATTAATTAAGAAGTTAACTTTCCTCAATTGCCTGATTTAAAATGTGAGAAGTTAATAGTAAAAGTTAACTTTCGGATAAATAATTTATCTTAACTTCAGAGTAATATATCTTGCAATAAAGAAATTTTAAATCTAATTTTTTAAATTTGAAAGACAATTTCCTTCTAATATTTTCAGTTTTAGTATTCACGTTTAACAGCTTTACGGGTAGTGTTTTAAATAGTAGTAGGTACAATTGACATTGTTTTTTTAAGTAAAAAAAAACAGCCGGGCCAATTACAGAAGGGTCTGTTCAAATTACTCAATAATAATCTTCCTGATATAACAATAATATTTTTAAATTCAAAAGGTACAACGCTGATTAAATCAATGAAAAACTTTCATATTCAAACCCATGATTTAGAAAAGATAAGATGATGTCCATTCCTAGATAGGGCTATATTTAGAAACGTTAAAATGGTTCAAATTTGTTTTTGTAAAAAAGTGCACTTAACATTACTGTAAACTACAGTGCTTTCAAATTAAAATGATACACCCCAAATCGTTGTCATGCTAAATTTGACGTAATTTCAACGTTATGAAGGGATACTGCATTCTCAAATGCGCA
>VYYI01002496.1:0-14692 GCA_021029175.1 Bilobella aurantiaca | reverse complement strand
CTTTAGATGAATTTTTTAGAGAATTCAAAGTTTTCTCGAAGTATCTTTTGCTTCAAAACTTATAATGAACCTCATGCTTGAAATAAGTTGGTAAATTAGCTGGACAATATTTACTATATGGTATTAATACAAATAAATATATAAAAAAAAAGAGCTCCCATAATCTTGCAGCAAATAGTTATGCCAGAGTTATAAATTCAGAGGAATTTGTCATTAACTGGAAGGGTGTTTTATATGCCATTATTTAGCGGCAATTATTTTCATTTTAAAATAAATTTTTATCATACGTTAAGGGCGATGCGACTATGTCAAGTTTTGCATATTTTGTATCTTTTGGTATTTGTGGCGATAAGGCCACACAGTGACGCAGAGCATAAGAGTGAGTTGTTGAGGTCTCTGGAGCAAGAGGCCCTGGCCAGCGCAGTGCATAACACTGTCAACCTTACCTTTTCCTCTGTCGCTCACATTACGTAATTTTACCGTTTGCCAATCTTTTAAACATTGTCCATTCTTGCTTTGGTGTAGCCATGAACAAGACGCCGGTAGAAATAATGCTTGGTAAAGAAGATACCAAAGGGTAATTCACATTAAGTCGATTTAGTAAGTTTTAAAACTAGGTGTAATGTTTGCTATAGGTCGAATTGTTTATATAAGACTGTGAAATTAGAAGTTTATTTACAAGAGTTAGAGATCAGGTATTTATATATGTTGTTCTGATGAGTCCAAATTAACCAAAAGAAATAATCGCAGTTAAAAAGAGAATGTTTTACTCTAATGCTAAAGCATGTGCATCAAAAAATCCTATGTCATCTAATGCTAGTTAACCTTTGATGACTTGACATGACGTACCTAAAGTGACATTCATCAATTATTAACATGTATATCGTACTAAGGGAACAATTTCTGTCGAATCTCAATTTGGGCTATGAGGCATTTCGCACTCTCCAGTTGTAGGTATTAAAAAAATTTATCCGCCTAGTCCGATTTTCCTATGGGCCTCTATTTAAACTAGAGGGCATTTAAAAGGAAGCGTCCTAAACGGAACGCAACGAAAGAAAAACTTTAAACAAATTGCCACAAACAGATTTTCCATTTACAGCTTATACAAAGGCTTATACAGTTGGAGGTGTTGGACTAGTGGCTAGAGCGTCTGTTTCTCTCCACTAGCCAGCGTGAGAACGGGGGTTCAAATTCCACGATCAGCGACAAAAAAAATTTGCTGTTGGTTTTCCCTTTAAAAGAATTGTCTTGCCTCTAAGTTTGTGTATGCCCGTGCATACTCAGACGGGATAAGGGAATTTCCCGTTAGGTTTCTCAACAGTCTTTGTCGGAATTGAGAAGATAGCCCTCATTTGCATATAGTCACCTGCGGTTATCAGGCGCAAGTTACGGCCGTACATCACGTCAGTTTGGTGTGTTCGGCCTATGTGCTTTAGGCCCGTAAAACAGCGGAATTGTACGGATACTCTGTTGTGCCCGTTTGCTGACAACATCTATGCTAATGAGTCCTAATCCCTACCACATCCCTACCCTCTCCTTTCATGTTGACCCTCCGCTCTGCGGGAGTGTCAAATAACGCTACTTTGTTATACAAATGCAGCAAAAACCTTACCATAGAACAGTTGCCAACTAATCACCATAAAAATATTCTCAAAATGTTGTTTTTACACGTATCTGAGACAGTCAAATGATTCTTTATCTCAATTCTTGGTTTCTATTTGTAACTTGCCTCGAACCTACCGTTGCTGTAACGAAATAACCATAAATCTTTGTCATAAATACTTTACTCCTCAATAATTACTATAAATAACTTTCCATAATATTGCCTTGCCATTAGCAAAGTAAAGATATTTAGAGATAATGCTTTGATTATATTTTGAAAAAGAGCTAAATTAAACCTTTTTTCAGTATACATTAATGACGAGATTAAATTTTACAAAGTTATATTATATTGAAAATAAGCTTAAGTTTCTAGGGAAATCTATGTGGGATAAAAACAAAAATATGTCATTTATTATAGAAACAGGAAGTTAAGAGTTCGGAATAAATTTGTGTTGGTCGCAACAATTGTTGTTCTTCAGAATTTGGAAGGCAACTTCTATTGTTTGTTGCAAACACCTGTATTTTTTGTTGCTCTGTATTATTAATAGAACAAGGTTACTCTTTAATATCATCAATTGACAGCTTAGGCACAAAAGTTTTGTTTGAATAAGGAAAGTTTTTATAACCATTTGCCACAGGAACCATGAATCCCGTTATTTTAACACTACTTTTTGTTAGCATTTTCTCTAGTTTTAAATATTCGGAAGGTTTTTTTGACTTTCCATTTCCTGCTAGTTGGAAGAAGCGAATAACTGGTGGCGACTTGGATACAGCGCGTCGTTGGGAGGTGGCTGGAACCGACCTTGGAATTCCGTATATTTTAGAAAACTTATCGGTTGGCTATCTGTTTGGCGACACTTTTAGTTCAGCCTGGCCAGAGGAGGGGCGTGGATGGCGCTCACCTGTCATGCTGAGGTCAAATAGTCATCCGGGTTCTCAGGAAGGTATTGTTTGGCAAAATGCTGCCAAAGTTTCCGGTAATGGATTTGCACCTCAAATCATGCACAACGGTCTCAGAGGCCCAGATCACGAGGGACGATTTGAAGTGACAGTAATTCCAAACGATGGAATCAGCTTTCCTGAAACTGGTCGACAGCTCGTCTCATACATGAGCATCGAGGTGATTATTTCTTGTTTAAAATTTAAATTTAATGCTAAATTATTTAGAAAATTCAAATAATTTATCGTCGTAGTTGAATTGTTGTATTTTCACGTTGGTATGCTCGAGATATTGTCACCGCTTTCACTTAACTGCTTTCCACGTTATATGATTAAATATCTGTTGTGTAGCAGATATAATGTGATTATTATGCAAAAGGTCGTAAAATGCTATTAATACTAGAATGTGCTTCCTTACATTATAGACTTTATTAATTCTTTATTCATAGAATTTTTACTAATTAAATTAAATTTAAAGACAGTAAATTTGTTAGTTATAAATTAACTGTTCCATTAGGTTTGGTATGACAATAACAGCGGACCAAACAGTTCAGGATGGAAATCTCGTTACGCAGGACTAGCATTCTCTGACAACGGAAACGATTTTTTCAGGACAAATTTAAAATGGGAAAATAACAGGGACAACAGCGATCCCTATCAAATGTGGACAATGCAGCGTGATGGCGATTGGGTTTATATATTTTCGGTACGTGCAGGGCGACAGTATGGACCAATGATGCTTCGTCGTGTCAAGTGGGAAAGAATGTTTTGGAAGGGTGAATACGAATGTTGGGGTTCACTTGGTGGGAATTGGGCTTGGGGAAATCCATGCACGCCAATTTTATCTGGAAAGTTTGGTGAACCTTCTGTGCGAAAGCTGAGTGATGGGACATGGGTCATGACATATTTGAACCTTGACAATGGGGCCATAGTTTCTCGTAGGGCAACAAGACCGGATCGCGTATGGTCGGCTGAGAAAATTCAGGTCACGTCGATGCAAGAGTCGTCTCTTTACGGTGGATTTATACATCCGTGGTCAACTTCAAAAAGAAACGATTTGCATCTGTTAGTGTCGACATGGAAGCGAGACTCTCAAAATCCAAGCAGAACGACGGCATATCACGTGAGTCAATATGTTGGATCAGTCTGAAGCAACCGGTTTCATTGGGTAGTGACAACTTAAAAATATAAATATAAATACAGATTGATCTGATTAAACGCCACTAAATTAAGTTATTATTTAAATTTTAGTATTCCTACAAGCGTGATTTGTGTAATGATTGGTTTACTGATTGTCAAAATGTTTCAAATAAATTGTATTTTATTATGAAATCAATTGGAAGTAAACTTTGTATTTACTGTGTCATCTCTCCAACAAAAACAGTTTTGTGAAAGAGATGATACCAATACTTTTCACAAGAGCGTCAAATGTTAGTTTATTAATTTATAATGATTTCCATGTTCTATATCTTCGTAACATCCAAGCTCCTAGTTTCCCAGGTTTCAATTGTCTTCGTTATTTACATATTATTTGCTAATATATAGCAGAACTCAACACAATACATTCTTATGGTAACACGTTATTAAGGTTATGAAATCCATTGTAATAGTTCTATTGATTTATTAAATAGTAAGTGTGTGTAACGAAGAATTCTACATGTTAAACTTTACAAACAACTAAATTTAAATTAAAGTTATATTTAGTGCTGAAGCACAAATTATAAGGTTCTTGGTTTTGCTTTATTATTTATTTATTTTATTTTTTTGTCTGATGTTTCCGCTCTTTTGCCATATGTGCCCCTATATAGCTTGCAATTAATACCAATGCCAAATGACTTTCTCATTGTTGTGATATATGATTAGTTAGGAAATTTAGTATTTTAGGCTTCATTTTATGTTTTAATTCATTATGTAGTTTAATTGAATATTCATTCTGCCCTTAAGCACCTACCCGAACTTACCAGTTGACTAGAAAAACGTTGAAATATTCCTCAAAATTTTACCTTGCGAGTTATTTTGGGTATTTCAAACAAGCGCCACAGCACCAGCACTCCAACACCAGCGGCATGAACTTACTAACAACTTTGAGGTAAGGCACGGCCTTGATTTTTGCCATAGAACAGTGTTGCCATTTGAAGCTTGGAAAGAGGCGTTGGCTTAATATACTCGTGGTAGTTTAAATGCAGGAAAGCCACTACGGTATTAATGGGTGAATTGATACTTCTAAATTAAAAAAAAACCTTCGGGAGTTGCACATGCGTGTTTCCGTCCACTTGTGCATAGCTTGAAAAAATTCTGCGTGAACGCCAATGTTTATTCTTATTTGGCATAACTATACTATAGCACATGAAAAATTAGCCTAATTGGTAAATTAATTTTTTTTAAACAATTCAATGCATCAACTTACATTTTACAAATATTACCTAGGTTGTAGATAGTGCTCGTTTGTGCAATAAAAGTCTTCTTTCATAAATAAGTTGTCATACTACAGAAAAGTAAAGTGTGAACCTTAATCATTAGTGAGAAATTATAGTATGAACTATTGGCTAAAACTATTATATATCTTCATGTCAAGTTGATTTAGTGTAATAATTTATTTTATTCATACATTGCAAAATATTTACCTAGCGAGCTGTTTATAAAATTTACAATAGCAGCACAATGGTTTTAAATCAAGCAAGCAACATAACAAACCTAATGCTACTATACCATTCTACTGAAAAAACTAGACACCGACATTACGAGTTTAATAATAAGTACAAGAATTGTTGTTTTGTA
Organism: Bilobella aurantiaca; assembly: GCA_021029175.1. Taxonomy (NCBI): domain Eukaryota; kingdom Metazoa; phylum Arthropoda; class Collembola; order Poduromorpha; family Neanuridae; genus Bilobella; species Bilobella aurantiaca. The sequence goes on along the minus strand of VYYI01002496.1, from coordinate 9,373 downwards.
GAAATACTAGTCACATATTACAATATCCAAATATACAATATCCTTAATAAGCAAAAACTTCTCTAGATTTTAGCAATTTAGTAGAAAGTATTCCAATAGCAGATTCTTCCTCTGTGTATTGGGAATAATGGGCTCAAAGAAGGAGAACGAAGGCAATTCCATTGGCAATGTTATCCATCAAAGTTAGTTTGGCTTTCTGTAAAAATCAATACAGAAGCAATTACAACAATTTCCTTTTTACAACCAATATTAATCTTACACCATCCGAGTAGTAGAACCCTCCAATGGTGCACTTGAGAACTGGAATCGACCGCAACCTTTTCTCGTATATTAAGTATTCCTCATTGTAACACAAATCCCGCTTTCTAAACTTTCGATGAAATTTTGATGAAATATTAAAGACGGTCGTCATTAGCGCTGACCCCGTTACGAAAACAAGTAGCATCGTTACAAAGTTAAGAAGCATAAAAAATGATACCAATATTGGTAAATCTTCTCGAAGACGAGCGAGACAGTAAGCGGCCACAAATATTAAGCACATTAGTCCAATGTTTACCATTGGAAGCAGAAAGGACCCAAAAATAATATTATATAACTTATTGATAAGTTGCATTGTTCGGTATATGTGAAGAGAATCAGCTTCTGAATGAGCCAGCTTCGGCGATATTTCACAACTAAAACGTGCCAAATTTCAGCTTAAATTCCGATACTTAAATGAAAATAAAATCAATCCTCTTTGATAGAAACAGACTTTTGAAATGCGTGAGTGAGGTGAGATGTTTGCATGTATTTTATGTATAATTTTGTGCTACCATAATTGTTTACTTGTTGCAATATAAATTCTATATATAATTTCTATTATAATGAAGTATAAAATTGATCTACCACTTACCATATCTCTTGCAACCAATAATTGAGGGTAAACGTCGAAGAAAGAAGTGTCCCAAATATTGTAACCGTATCGCATAAACGCGATACGCTGTAATATACTGTCACAACTACGTAGACTAGTAGCTCCCATCGTTCCGTAAATAGGGTGTACTTAATTCTGAAGCTTTGCAAACAACAGGATAATATGGAGAAACCTACACACATCAACACAACAGCGTATCGCTTTCCTCGTATGTTTATCTGTGAAATTTTCGGTTTATCTTCCACGTCTCTGTGAATGTGGCACCCTAGAGTTTTTATGTATTATTTGAATTGTTGGGCAAAGCAGTACATTAAACTACTTACCGAGGGTTCTGTTTAGCACAAACAAATTATTCACAAGATACTGCAGTTCCTGATTATAGATCATATATGTGATTCGATGTGAAATCGCGCAGAGGTCGGCAATCAGCCCAAAAATTAGCAAAGCATTGACGCTAGCATCTTGTCCACGAGTTGCAAATATGACAAAGATACTAAGGCCACAGTTCCCAATATACAAAGCAATGGATAAGTATCCCAAAAATAGTGTAATCCTGGGGAACGTATTTGATGTCAACGTTGTGTAGCTACTGTTATACTGAATCCCAAGTAGTCCAAACTTTGTTGTATTCAGCAGCAGTTTCTTAAGAATGTAATTTTCTACTGCAAGTGGTGAATTTGGCGTGAAAATTATTTCTATTGCGCTTGTCATGTCACCGGTCTCCTACCAATTGTCTCAACTACAAAATAGCTTACCTAAGACAAACTCCGAATGAAAATAAAATACGACTTACATGTTGTTGAGGTTGTTTTCCTCGGTCAAATTCAAGGGCGTTGCTGATTTCATTAGTGAAATTCTTGGAATGCCTCAGCCTCAACCAAGTAATCAAGTTCTAATTTCGTGTTAATTATGCAATCGGACCACCTCTACAATACCATCAAAAATTCTTTTCACCGTAATGATTCAACTGTATTGGTTAATACATTAAATAACAATAAATAAATGTATGTAATCAGTATAACATTGCCGTTTGATTTTCATTTAATGCGACGATATGTTAACTGACTTTTAACATTACTTTATTTTTTACACTGTATGTGGATTTCACTTTAGCAAATGTAAAACCACCTAAAACATCTATATTAATATTGTAAGTTGTAATAGGTAACAAAAAAATTTTTATTACAAACACTACAAGCGTTTTTTGTCAAGCGCGCTTGTGTTACAAATATATAAGTTAAGAGCGCGCAATTGGTTTTACTTTAATTAAAAAGTATTGTGTATTATGAAAAGTAGTGACATAAGCGGTCCTATCTTACTTTGTTTATAGTTAATTCAAATTGCAAACTCAATACAAATTCCGGAACATGAGTGAAAGATAATACATTACATTATTTATTATTATTAATTAATTAACGATTATTTTCGCGGATTGCGGACTACTAAATTTGAAAATTACAACAATAATCTTGACCTTATAGGAGCCCATGTATCAACACATTTGCCTTACCTAGCTAAGATGTCTGTTTGGCGATTTGAAATTGATTACACCGACTTGACGCACATGAGTGATAATGCGTTAACTCAGCAACTATTTTTTTTTAAAGCGCTGACTTGACGCTTTGTAATATGCTAACATGTAAGTAAGGTACGGGTTTGAGGTGCTGAGCTGACGGTTCTGGAATAAATAAAAAAGTTGACACACCTAATGAACTGAGCCGGATATCTAGTAATCCGTAAGCAAATTTGCGATATGTTGATCAGTTAATGGGATAATAGTAATACTCACATTCAGATCGAGAGTTATAATCAAACTTTAGCTTTGCTTTCGGTTTTGCGGCAGTACGCTAAGATAGAAATTTTTGTAAAACATGACTATTGCATGACTATTACCATTATAGATTGAACACAGTTGTAAAATATTCTAAATTGTAACAAAACTAACAAGATTTTTATTCTAATTTTGCTTCTTTTCGAGGCGTATGATACAATGCAGGTATAAAATGTAACTTTTTCAATAAAATAAACAAGTAAATTTAATTTCTATGTTACAACAACAAAGAAAACACTGTTGACTTGCGAAATCAAGTACCTCGTAATGTCAGGTTTTGTACATAGTTACAGCATGTGGAACAAGCTTGCGCCAAAATGTACTTATTTATAAGGTAGGATCATTATAGTTATAAGAGAAGGCGGAACGCAATTCTATTTGTAATGTTGTCCAATAATGTTAGTTTGGATTTCTAGACATAACAGATCTTAACAAATTGCAACATAGTTTGCATGTTAACAGTAATGAATTGTTTTACACCATCCATGTGGTAGAACTCACCGAAAGCACACCTGAGAACTTGAACTGATCGTATAGCTTTCTCATGAATTAGGAATTTATTATCGCAAGCTACTATAGCTACTTCTTGTGTTTTAAAGCTTCGGTAAAACTTGGATAAAGTATTGTAAACTGTTGTCATAAGAAATGCTCCAGTAACAAAAACAAATATTATGGTTGTAAAATTAAAAATTACAAAACAGTAAACCAATATTGGTAAGCATTTTATAAGGCGTACGAGACAGCTACAAATATTAAGCACATTAGCCCAACTTTTTACATCGGAAGCAGAAATGTCCAAAAAATGATGTTGTATAATTTGTTGAATAGTGTCCGATATATGAACAGCGAATCGGCTTCTGTTGCAGTATTGGCGGCTTTTGCCGACTACAGAAAATTATCAATTGATTCTGTAAACTTAAAAAAGTATTGAAGTTACAGCAATGTATTGTATTGGTTGTATTCCTATTTGTGTAATTAATTACATATAAACTACAGATGTACACTGCAGAATACGATTAAATTACCAAAAATAGCTCTTACGTCAATTGAAAACTATATTAAATCAAACCTCTAACTTACCATATTTCTTGCAACCAAAAAAGCGTGAATGTTGAGGAAAGAAGTGCGCCTAACATTGAAAGCGTATGACACACACGCGATGTGGTGTAATATTGTGATACAATTACAAAAACCAATAGCATCCATCGATCACTAAATAGTGTGTATTTGATGCGTAAGCTCTGTGCGCAAGCGCTTAATATTGAGATGCCTACGAGCACCAATACAACACCATAGCGCTTTCTTCGCATACTTGTGCTTGGAATGGGATGTGTTTTATTAAGCAAAATCAAATTATTGACGAGATATTGTAATTGGTAATAAACCATAATCTTGAGTCGATGCGAAATTGCACACAAGCCAGCATCCAAGACAAAAACCAGGCTATGATGCTAACATTTTCATCAGGAGTAACAAATATACTCCATAACTGAGACAACAATTTGCAATATATGTAGCCATGCATAAGTTCCCAACAAAGCGCTTAAGCCCGGGAAACGCACTTGGTTTCAATGATGTATAAGTCCTATCTAATTCAATCTCAATTAGACTAAGTTTTGTTGCCATTAACAAACGTTTTCTACGAATATGTATTTCCAGAACCAACGGAGAATTTGGGGAAAACATCATTTCTATCACATTTGCCATACTATCTAGTTTCAGGGCAGTGTTCTCAAATAATTATTAGTGACGACAAAAAAAAAGAATTTTGTATTACATGACTCAATTTACGATTCCATTTAGAAGGTCAAGGGTGTGGCAGATTGTATTAATTTAATTATAAGAATACAAGCCCCAATTCAGTTCCAAACGAATTAATGAAGGAGTACAATATTATTAATTATTCTTTAGTCCGTGCTGTGTCAAAAGTGAGAAAACAATTTGAACTGGAATCAGATATTTTGCATGGTTTTACCGCCAGCTGGTTATTTGAAAACAAAATGTTCACAGTGCTACAATCACAATGCCACAGGTTATGTCTCGGATTTACTTTATAAACTAACTTCAAATCTAAATTTTTGTATATAAACTTTAAACTTTAATTTTACATTAAATTTAGTTTCAGCTCTAAGCTATACACATAGTAAAATAACAATCTAAATATAATACATAGTCTTCAAAAAGTATCCAAACAAGTTCTAGTAATCAAACATGTACCTAAAAATCTCAGTCCTTGTTGACTAGGGCATTTGCCAATTGTCAAATAAATCAAATCATCATAAATTAACCTCAATTCGCTCATGCATAATTACTTAAAACGAATGCATCAATTTTATGTAGTAAATTAGTTTAAGATACATTGTTAACAACTTTAGTGAAAATTTTAAAAAATATTCCTCTTTTGAATTGAATAAACACTTCTACATGCAATAAGCAAACTTACAAAAATTTAACTAATAAGTGTTTACCATAAGCTCCATGTGGAGTAAATACCTGGTTAAGCTATTAAATTTTATTACATTTAGCCAATGGTTGATAAACAATTCTTTATTATTTTACTTATTTTTAAAGCAAGAACTTAATTTATTAACACAGGGGTACGTTTGAATGTGTTTTTCATTCTTTGTACATAACATAACCCATAACACACAAAATGATTCAAATTGCTTCAAGTCTGTGATTTTGAAGCAATTTGTTGGAGCATACATCGCTCATAAAATTAAATCGATTAAACAATAAACTTCAATAATTTTTATTATTCGTTAATTTTCAGTATTTGAGTTCAAATAAAAAAATATAAATTGCTAACTGAGATACCCAATACGTTTACATTGTCAATGTGTTACGTTGTGTCGACTTACAAGTTAACGGTGTTGCTAAAGGGAAACTTTCACTTAAGTACAATTTTTTTTTGGAACAATGGAGAATGGCTATTATGCCTTTCCACACTTTTTTTTTATGCCAAATACGATTTCTAAAAGTCTCTGTTCTTAGATTTGAATGTACAACAAATTTTTTTTTGCGATGGATTGCATTCGTAGAGGTAGGTTTCCGTATTTAAAATTTAACTTCAAGGTACGATTAACAGCACTGAAATTATTTTCAGGTGGACAATTTGCTTTTCTGGTTGTTCTATTGGTTTATTTTATGGAACATAGAATCGAGGCGACAGGAGTATGCGAATGTGTTTGCGGATCCGATGTAAACAACAAGTTTTTTCAGTTTTTCAACAGTTTTTCTCAAATTTCAAACAGTCTCTTTGTCTCAATCTAAATCTGTGTCTATTAAATTCGTAATTTTAATAGCAATCATTTCAAAATAAGGAAAACAAGATTATTTTAAAAAATATTGCAAAATTTTAGATGTATTCGTACGGCTGTTACAAGTCATTCTAAAATATTGAAGTACACAATTAAACATGGAATTTGAGAATATTTTCCAAATTGTACTTAAATTTGAAAAAAATTATTTAGTGTTTATAGTTTAGAAAACTTAGAAAATGTCGTTATGGTAAAATAATATAATTCTTTTTTAATTTATTATTCTTTCAGGTTAATATTCAGGAAAGCAGTGGCCAAAGAAATCTCCCTCCATCAAATCCTAACCCTGATTCAAACGCCCTTGATCAACGGAACACAAAATGCCCACAAAAGCCAAATGATTCCAAACTGAAGTTTGGTTGTTACAATGGCAACTGTTGGGCAGAGTGCATTTGGGGATTATGGTGTCATACGAAGGACGAAAGTGGCAGTAAGGTGAGCTGCAAATATAAAGAAGACTGCTGTGTTGAGTGGGCTTGCTACGAAAAGCCTTGCGTAGCTTGGACAGGGTAAACCAAGCACAAAGTTATGAAAAAAAAATATGTAAAATTTACAACAGTTTTTGGGTTAGTTTTAGTTAATAAGTAAATAAAATTTGAGTCGATGAGATGATGAATAGTAGCGTGAGTTATATTTTTAATTTTGAAATATTTTCCCCTCAAACTTATATAAAATGTGTCAAAATAAATAACAGGATGGAAAAGTATATTAGAAGGTAAAACATACTTTGAACTCGTATTTCACTCGTATCAATATTTAACATTAAAATTCGAAGCTCATAAATATACAACTATGGTGTTTTCGGAACCATAAGGCTCGCTGAGATTGCAGCAACTAAAACTTCGGTTGTGCGTTGGAGTTCCAGCTTATATTTGGTTTAAATTTATACTGGCGTAAAGACGCATTTTTTTTGGCCCGCTTATACATACATTTTTACCTACATACATTTTTTTACATACATGCATTTTTTTGGCCCGTACATATAGATTAGTTTGTAAATTTTTTCTGCAAGCTTTATTTGGACACATGCTAAGCAAGAAAGGATGATTGAGCTAACTATTACCGAACTTATCCAACTACAATTTCAAGTTGCTAAGTATATTGCTTATATAATTTATTCACAACATCACATTTGTTTTATACGCAACGTTACCTCAATATTGATATTTATTTTAAAATTACCTTTATTTATAAAATTTCTGAGTTTAGAAACAGTGTTATTAAGGTAGCGTAGTTAACGGGTGAATAATTATTAGGAAACTATGATGTTACTAACTTGTTTTTAGTAAAAAAAAAAGAAGCATTATTAACTTGCAAAAAATAAATTTTAATTTGCATTAACTTAAATAAAGATAGTTAGGCACGTAGGCGAATCCTTGTATCACAAGAAGTTATACAAATATTTAAATGCTTTGAATTAATTTGTTAAATTGCAAATTGTAGGCTTGGTTTAAACTTTGACTTGATCGAGTTAGCTTATGCAATTGCCAATCGACTTTGTATTACTCGGTAATGGAAATAAAATTAAAGTGAAGCAAGCGGAGGCTTATTGCTAGTTGTTAATTTCCAATGATAATCTTGTCAACAAACATGCTTTAGCATAGAATAGTTTTTGATACTTACGGCTCTTTTATTTAATTTGAATTTTACTTTGCTTGGTTTCGCTCGATTACTCGTTTCTTGGCTTGCTTGAAAGCACAGTCAACTATGTCTTCCGTAAACTTCACGTGACCCATCTGAAAACATTTTATTTTAACTATTAAATTCAGAAAATATCACTCTGTACTCTGATCTAAAATTTATGGTGAAGAGAACAGTCAGACATTGCAAATGGTTCTCTTATATTTTTGAAATTGACCTTTAACATTACTAAATTTACATTGTATTTATCGATGCAAAACGCAAAATTGCATTTATAATGGTTTTGATGCTGGGTTGTATTAATTTTTTGAAATCAATTTTCCCTGTAAACTTGACATTACTTATTTGCTAAATATTTAACTTATTACCAAACTTCCATATTGTAACGTTGCTAGAGCAAATACTCTTTGACCACCCCAAAGTGTCAATGGCGTATCTGTGCAAATAAAAACTACTAATGAATTGTATTGGAACTTTTTTTTTCGCCTGTCAACTACAGGCAACGGAGAGGACTAAAGATAAGAAATATAATACTGCTATCCACGATACGTAAGGTCAAGCTATACCCTAACACTAATATGAACACAGGGATAAAAATTATAATCTACTAAACTAGGTATGATAAATGATTTTAAACTAATTTGAAATAAAACTCAGGATATGGATTTGTTCAGTAGCGAATTAGTTACTTAATAGGAACGCTCCGTCTGTCTGTCCGATTGTTTGCACGGTTCTCAGAAACAGATTGATGTTTTTTCCGTTTTCGGAAGAATGTACTACCTTATTTTGTGTAGGTGGTGTTGGTCTAGTGGTGTAGGGTGTCTATCTCTCTTCACTAGCTACGCACGTGACCCTTCTGTTTCATATCTAAGACCTCTCAATGACCCCAATCTTTTCTTAAATACAAGACACGGAAAAAGTAGAGAAAAAGCTCAAATAAACAACGCGTATCGTTTTACACACAGATTGATGTTTTTTCCGTTTTCGGAAGAATGTACTACCTTATTTTGTGTAGGTGGTGTTGGTCTAGTGGTGTAGGGTGTCTATCTCTCTTCACTAGCCAGCGTGTGAACGGGGGTTCAAATCCCCCAATCAGCCACAAAAAAGTCTTTGCTTTTGGTTTTCCCTTAACAGGAATTGCCTTGCCTCTGACCTTGTGTATGTCCGTATCTCCGTGATTAGGCATACTCAGACATAGGATATGGAAATTTCCCGATAGGTTTCCCAACAGTCAATGTCAGAATTGACAAAGACTGCCCTCGTTTGCATAGATGACAACATCTATGCTAATGAGTCCTACTCCTTAAATAACGACCCTTTACTACCTTATTTTGTCTTAAGTGACACTTTATTGGAATTTCAATGGCGCTGGTGACCCCTGACACCTGCCTGATCCCCTGAAAGACCCCCTAAACTGAAAAATGGCTTTTCGCGTTTGCTCTATTTTTGTCTTAAATAGAAACTCATGATAATCTCAATAACCCTAGTGATCCATCGATCCATGACCACTAGTTTTATATAAAACAAAAATATATTGTAGTTTTAATGACGCACGTGACCCTTCTGTTTCATATCTAAGACCTCTCAATGACCCCAATCTTTTCTTAAATACAAGACACGGAAAAAGTAGAGAAAAAGCTCAAATAAACAACGCGTATCGTTTTACAC
>VYYI01002495.1:0-14692 GCA_021029175.1 Bilobella aurantiaca | reverse complement strand
CTACTCGGACGGACGGACGGACGGACGGACGGACGGACAGACAGACAGAACGAAAACATAAAGTAGTTGACACTACTTAACAAGAACAATAAAACAAAGACAACATTATTTTTACTGCTGGATTTTAAGTTTGAAGTATTAACATAATGCTGTATGTATGTAGATATTGGGTTAATCACACATCAAATTTTAAGTCTCTAGCTACAACCTTGAACACTATCGAAGTAATTTTTTTTTGCAGACGTAGTAGCCGAGATGTTTAACATTCCTATAAAAACGTTTCACGAACATAATCAGACCACAGTTGAGACAAATCCCGTTTTACGAAATGGAATACTTTCTACTAAAATTTGTCCTTTCTTCTTTTCTCGCTTTTCAGGCTGTGACTGCGATTGATCTACGTGTTGATTCTGATCCTGAATATGTGTACATTGGAACTCGTGTTAAGTCAGGGTATGAATCTTATTAATTGACCGTCTCAAACAACTTCTGTAGCTTCATTTGCACATTAGTACAATTGTAGTACTAAGCATTAATAACTTTCTGCTACATGTCGATTTCTATAAACTTTGATTTAACACTAATGGAATTTATAATTTAGAGTCATCCAAATAGACTCTATAGATGGCTTGGTCCTCAATCTAAACCGTTTTATGGAGTACCAACCTAGGCTTGCTCAACATGTAGGCAAACGTATTCACGTGGGACAACTAATAAAGAAACTTTGTACTGTTGACAACGATTTTGTTGCTGTCTACGAAAATGTAACAGGTAAGATACTAATCATATTATGTTAGTATTTGTGGTACTGCAAACAACTTTTGAAAATTGAACTTTATGGATAATGTTACGCACATCAGCAAAACCCCTGTCCTAGAACAAGGGGACGCTTTGCTCCTTTACTTCGTTGATTTAAAGAAAACTAATGTTCTTGTAATTGGATGCCCATATCTGATGTATGTTTAAGAAGTTGAAACTTAAACGCTTCCCCCCCCCCCTCCCTTTACAAACAATTCTCTCCCCCATAATTTTCTTACAATGCTCCTCCTTACTGAGTCTCACTAGCTAACACCGTAATTGTAGGGCGGGTGGTAGAATTTTCTTTATTTTATTTATTAGCATTCATTATTTTGTACCAGTAAATGCGTACTTGTCTTAAAGTTTGTTTAAAAATGGTTTGGTTGTTTGATGAAAAAAAAATGGCTGTCATAACCAAAAATATAAGGATTATCTTGGCAACATTGTGATATATTTAGGCAATTTTAAAACAAACTTGTACAGTGAATTTTTTTTGTCGAACTAGAATCTGAAATGAGTTTTGATTTTAAAGTTTTATATATTTGTATTGTTTTAGTCAAAATCCAACCCAAGTTTTCAGACCAAATCTTCAGCGGAATATATTACATCGATGGGTAAGTGTTGCAGAACAAATTATCACACTCATAAAGTGTATCACATACACATACGTATCATTTTGCTACAGAGCGTTGCAAATAAATAAGTTAGAAGATTGCGCCGGAACTATTATAACGGAAGATAGTAATAAAATTGCAGCTGAACTAACGACGCAAAAAGACAAGATCATCTACTTTATAGACGAGAATGAAACGGGCGTACTTGACGAAGCAACCATTGATGAAGAAGGAAAAGTAATCGTAGCCTTCAGTAGTCAACCCGGTACGTTACAAGTTTTAAACGTATAACTAATTAGTTATAAAATATTGAAAATAGTATAATATAGTAGTATAGTATAGTGTAATTAGTATTTCAACTTAGATTTATTATACTGTTTTTAGTCTGATATCGTAAACTAAATCCAGCTTATTAGTATTAGTTTTGAAAATTTAATTGAGCAATAAACTTCCACTAAGAATTTAAAATAAAATTTATCTTACTACTATTAATAAATCAATTGATTTTAATTTTAACTTTCGTTCATGATTAAAAGTTTTCTACTCTTAGGTAGTAATTCACATTTGCTTTGTATTTTGATCGGGAACAATACAATATTGCATTTATATTGGTTGAATTTATAACATTATAATTTTTAGCGAGGTTGTACCTCCATCCTGACTTTGATTTGTGCTACTTTGGAATTCGCTTAAAAGCAGGGTAAGTTATTAATATATGAAGAAATTAGAACTCCTACAACTCGTAATTAATTAAGAAAATGAGAAATAAGAAAAAAATACTGTTTTTGCGTTTGCTTGTATGGTGACATATGGAAATAATTTACTACAAACATTTGAATATGTTCGCACCGCTTGCCCAAAACAAAAAATATAGCTACACATTTAACAAATTTATGTTAAAAACAATAGCATAACACAAAAATCCGTGTAATATTTGTTTTTATTGAAAATGTATTCTTGCTGTGCTTAAAGGGTTATAGAAGTAACCAAACTAGAAAATACCAACGGCAAACCCGTTCTTACGACAATTGAACAGGCAGGAAACACACTGATGCAAAAGAAACCATTTTACATATGCGTGACACAAGGTCGGTTGATGGGGATTTGCGACAAAGTGAGTGAAGTTGGCGTTAGAAGTTTTAGAGTCGATTACAGTGAAATACCCTGTAAGTGTATACTTTACTTATTGAATTCCAGTTTCACTTTAGTGTGTAATTGGGTAATTAATTAGTGATTTTGTAACTAAAATGTGTCGCTTACTCAGAAAACCCTACATGTATCTTTCTTGTATAGTTAAATTCAGCAACCAGGGAAACGTCTACTCTGGATATGCCTTCACAAGTCGGTGGGTACAAAATCAATTAATTTTGCTTAACACAGTTTTTACTTAAGGTTATCTTTTGTAGGAGCATTCGAATTTGCTACAAAAATAATGAGTCTATAGATGAATTCAATTATGCTCAGATAAAAAACGAACTCGAAGATGTAAAGGACGCAAACGACAAAATCTTCCTTAATAAGGCGAGATTCGTAAAAAAATTGATAAAATAAATGACTATGATGACAATACAAGCATGGTTGTGTACTACTCCCTTTATGACGGTAAAATAACTTCTTTATAAATCTATTTATAATTAATAAATTTATCCACATTCTGTGTTATAACACCTAAATTATTAAAGTAAATAGAAGGCACTAAAATATAGTGTTTAAGTGTGACACTTAAATCAAATCAAATTTTTAGAACAGGATTGAGTATGCAATTGTTGGCAGTTTCTAAGTTTGTCGTATGAAATTAAACTGTCAATATGAAGTTTCAATTTATAACATTGGATTCACGTTACCTTTCATTATACCTTCCATTATACAATCTGTTACTGATTTAGGAAATATATCCCTTCAATCAATTATTCTTTATAGTGCTGGAAATTGATAACCGGTTAATTCGTTGTTTTTGATTTTACTTTAGTAAGCTTCTTTGTTGATCCTGACCGCACAATTCGCTTTCGAGGAAATTTCATAAGTCCAGGGTAAAATTTTAATAAAATGTATTAAAGTGAAGTGCGTAGAACTTCTACCTGTGACATAAAATATAACACATAAATTAAATTTTAGATCGATTGACGTTACTGAAGTTTTTGTTAACGAAACCATAAAAGATGTCAAAGATTATTACGAAGGCTTGAAATTGAATTGCAACGGAAAAATCCTACACTTTGACACGGAGAATGTGAAAAAAACACTCACTGAAGTCGGGGATCTTGTAGGGGAAACAAGATTTATGATTAAGTATTTGGACATGCCGAATACAGATTAAAGCTCAGAAAATCTGAGTTTGATTTTCATTTGCTCGGTAAATAAAATCAATTTGCAAAAAACCAAAATACCTTGCCCAAACTTTATTTACAAATATAAAATAATTAGCCAAGAGGCCAATCCTAAGACAGGGGGCTGTTTACTTTTTCTTCTAATTGATTCAGGTGAAAAAAATAAATATAAATTATTATAACGATTAGAAAAGTTCTCCATACAAATTTCCTACCTTAGGTGACCTTACGTATTGTTCATTTTTGCCGTTTACTTAAAGCTATAAGCTCCATTTACAACAAACATGATTAAGTAATGCAAACAAACAAAACTTGTGGTTATATTAAATTTTTGTTAGATTGCGTTACTCATCAAGTCGTTCAAACAAATATGTTAGGAATTATTTGAAGTTTATTGTCCTAGGCCAATGCCTAAATTAATATTTTTAGAAGCAATATTTATGGAATATTTACAAAAACTAAGAAGTTCAGCAAAAAAATACTGACTGCAAAAATTTGCAAAATTACGGTAAAGAAGTCAAGTATTGGTGAAACGCTATTAAATATTTCTCGGCTCCCTAACTACAGAACATCTGAAGTGGATATTAGAACTAGTACCATTTGCAACAAAGAATTTAAAATTTCTTCTTTTAATATTTTGGAACTTCTAAAGCTGAAAAAGCTTCTGTTATAGTTTTATTAGTAAAGTTTGTATTCGCAAAGCTAAACTTTGGTGTTATTGTAACCATGATGAGCTAATTCCTGGTCTTCGATTCCCTATTCGTGAACCAAAAGCTTAAAAGCTGTAGGTGTTTCCTGTGGCACGTTTGGGTTTGATACCATTGAACACAGCACTTCAACTAGAATGGTTCAAATTTTAACGTTTAAAAATATTGGAGTTTCATGATAAAGCTTATTTCAATCGTGACCGCCAGTGGCAGAAACCAGGCTCACTTGTAGAAAGGCTCACTAGGCTCACTGGCTGAAATATTCATTAGTCTCATTGGCTAAACAACTAATTAGCCGAAATACACACCGGCAGAAGGCTCACTGGGCATACGGCTTATGACAACCCAAAAAATCATCCTTACAAAAACGTGGTCAGTGAACTAAACTAAACAAAATTTCTTAATCAAGTTATTGACTGCGATGAATTTTTAGTCGTGCTATAAAACAAAAAGAAATCAGGAACGATTGGTCTTATTGTATTTTATAAAATTCTATTTGGGATAAATGTGCAATTTACTATTCGAAACAACTTTTGTAAAGTTTTTTTTTCACTTTCTAAAGAGGAAGACGCAAAAATTTCAAGGCTCACGGTTTGTGCTCAACGGTTGTGAGTGAGTAATTTGAAATAAATAAATCGTGAAGTTGTGATGTTCAACATCTGTACAATTAACGAAGTTCAAGCGAGTGGAATCTGAAAACCTCGCACGCAACCAATGCGAGGTGACAAATTGTAGCGGTAATTGTAAACATTTAACAACTGAAGCTTTATGTATAAGTTGCTGTTTTTATTGCGGAAATTGTATAATTATTGGACTTAAACAAGTACCAGACAAATAATAAAACAGTGCATAAAGAAAGTATTGTCAGATTTTTGATTTGTGTAAGTATGGTATAACCACATTGCTGCACAACCTGTTTACGCACGCTCAATAAAAGCCTTTTACGGTAGGATATTTCGGGTTTTGCCTTTCTTTTTGTGAACTCAAAACTCATATCTGCAGGATCACTGACCAATTTATAATGAAACGCAAACTTCAATTTAATAATGTCTTTAGAATCAATTTCTAAAGTATTCTGATTTTATTTAATTGTTATCAACAGCTTAATTTCTCCGATACAAGATTTACGTCTTGAACAAATCAGGCAAATTATGTAAATTTGTATGTATAATTATGATAAATATCTGCAAAACCATTATTGATTAGAAGGATATGTTTTTAATGAATGGGTTCCAAACTTGTATTTATTATTCAGCTTATTCACATTTGTGAAGCTTTTTCATGATAGCTAATGATAGGCATATAATTAGTTGCTTATCTGATCATGATGTTAATTTCACTAAAGGATTTAGAATAAATTTAAAACAAGAATATTCTAATTAAATTGTCTTTATCATGTTCCTCGATTTATTAATTACAACAAGACGTCTAGCAAAATTCAAAAATCAAAAAGACGTTCCAGCAAAAATGGAAAATGGAAAGTTATTTAAACAATGTGTAATATATGCTAAATTGGCATTCATTGGGCGAGTAGCAGTAATGCAACTTGAATAAAATATTTCAATATTTCATATTAAAACAGTTGCGTCATTAGACATTGCTTACATAACAACTCCTATAAACATGGAATCGTCGAAGTATCAATTCAGACACGCTTTTGAAGAAATCCAAGTTGTGCTTTTTAGCTATAAAACGTGCTTGGATTATTACTGTCTATATTTTAAAGCAAATAGCGCGAGGGGCATTAAACCATTTGTTCTAGATATGGACTGTCTGAGCGTTACTATTACTGAAAGTCGTCTTAAATATTTTCATTTCACATTCAGCCTCATCCGGGCCTGCTTCTCTCTCACACTTGAATTTCTTATTTTCTTGCGAAATTATTATTATGATTTTGAATATGATACTATGGGAGGCCAAGGGTATTTGATCCAACTAAGTTGGATGGGAGGGCTAAGCATGGCAGTCACAATATTACTAACAACGTCCGTAAACATGGATAGCATGGCGAGGCTTTTCACGGACTGGATTCGCCTCGAATGTAAACTTGATGGTAAATTTTCCCATTGAGGAACATTTATTAAAAATACTGACTTTGGTTTTGACTGACATTATATAACGACAAATTATTTTAATATTTTTCTACTATTGATTTTTGTACTAAACAATAAGTATTTATTCTACTAATTTTTTCTTATTTTAGGAAAATTTCGAGAGTCACCGATTTCGAAATCTAGGCGTCTTCGGTACCTGCAATTGGAGTTCATATTTTATTTGATGAATTTTACGATTTCATTCTTTTCACTTATACCAGTCGTAGTTCTGCTGCCGAGATATCCACAATTTATCAACTCCGTGTGGCTTCCGGATCCAAAGACTAACGAGACCAAGTCAAGCATACGTCAAACTTTTGAATCTTTTACGAACGTTTCAATGCACAATTTGAGTTGGATTTTTGGTTTTTACGATGTATTTTTATGTACACTATCCTGGCAAATGGTTGGTTCATTTGATGTAGCAAACAGTATGATTCTCCGAACCATTTCTAATCTAATTGATCGTTGTGAAATAACTCTGAAGAAGGATATCACTGCAGGCAAAATTAGAAACGTTTTGAAGACGTATCAGGCACTTCGAATTCTACTGGTGGATCTAAAGCACACCATGGGAACTTGCGTATTCATGATAGAGATGCTAAGCCTGTTTGCAAATGTCATACTGTTTTATGCGGCATTCAGAACTAGCGATATTCCTGCTATTATATTTTTCACTACTTTGTCCCTTGGCTTGGTATGTCGAGCATACCTGACTTATTTTCCATTTGTACAAGTATTTCATAAATCGGGAATACTAAGGTACAAGATCCAAAATTCTTGTCGCGGTAGAATCGATTCTAGAATATTGAGCAGACAAGCCAGGGCAATCCCGAAATGCTTAGTGTTTAGACCTTGTGGGTTGCATCGCATAACACCAAAGTCAATGACAGACTATACTTTGGCAGTATTTTCTTACGTTGTCGCATTGCAGAAAACTTAGAATAGAAGTATATTATACATCAAACTGCCAGAATATTTTGCTACCTACTCTACAATGAACAATATTGATCATAGCAAAATTGTTTTCATCCCCTCTGCGCTTTTGAAAAATTTGAGGCGGTTTGATGAGGTAATGGTGTGAAACTAATGTCTCAGCAAAGTGAAGCCAGCACATCAATTTCAGCTTCTTCAAGCCTCGATTTTCAAATTTTTTATTTGCTTTTTAGTGTCCTTTCCAGACTATATTAAGCTAAAAAAAGTGTTTATCTAGCATTCTGTATAAGTTGTATTTTTACAGCGTTAAGTTTATATGTAAGTAAGTACAAGGGTGGTGGTTAAACCTAACCTAACTTCATTTGTAGTAAGGCAATTCCGCTTGAGGTTTAGGAAAGCGCATTTAATACAATTGCTCCCAGAAACATATTCTTCATCATTTAAGCAGCCATTGAAGAAATACTTAAAGGAAACGGTTTCTTTGCAAGCAAGAAAAAATTTGTAACACAAAAACTCAGCTCTACTTTAGTTTAGACCAATGGTTGGTATCGTTTTTGTTTCTAATGTTAATTTTTGTAAGAGCTTAATAGCTATTACACAGTAAAACTCTATGTTCTCAAAGACTTATAAACAAACCATAAATTTAAACCACGTCCGAAATAACAAACAAAAATTTAAGCAACATTTTTTAAGCTAAACTTATTAAGGTCATAATAGACGGTATACTATGCAACGGTTGTTTCTTCTACAGTGCAATACCTTTGTTTACTCTCCTATTCACCCACATGTGATTGCCTGAAACTATTTTCTGGCTATCACTTGAATTATAAGTAGCAAATAGAAGCCACGCACGCTTACAATGGAATATGATGCGTCATGTAGTACATACAATACTGTGTGTTATAACATCGATCTTTTGAAGCTGCCGATTCTCACTAGAATAATACCTGAACCACTCTTAATTAGTCTTAAATTTGAGTTTTTATTCTAAAATTGATATGTTGTTGGTACTACAATTTCTAGTGCAAATATAAAAATTCTATAACAAGCTGTTTGTTGAATGTGCAAATCAGCAAAGAATTTTTTGTGGAACAAATGTGTGCGCATTTTGGACGTTGTGAACTGGGATTTGATATGAACTATAGATATGATGCGCAAAAAAATACGTTTTATCTTCAAAAATAAAAAATTCAAATTTGAACTTTGCGTTTCCAATATACCATGCGTTGATTTTAGTACAATTTTGTTGTAAATGGTTAATTTTAACATAACGATATACTATGCAACGATTGTTTCTTCTGCAGTGCAATACCTTTGTTTACTCTCCTGTTCACGCAACTGCGATTGCCTGAAACTCCGTTTTCTGGGTACCACTTGAATTATAAGTAGCAAATAGAAAGCACGCACGCTTACAATGGAATATGATCCGTCATGTAGTACATACAATATATTAATCTTAAATTTGGAGTCTTTTCCCTAAAATTGATATGTTGTTGGTACTACAATTTCTAACGTATAAATAAACATTCTATAACAAGCTGTATGTTGAATGTGCGAATGAGCAAAGAAATTTTTGTGAAACAAAAGTGTGCGCATTTTGAATGTTGTGAATTGGGATTTGATATAAACAATAAATATGATGCGCAAAAAAATACGTTTTATTTTATAAAATAAAAAATCGAAATTTGAACCTTGCGTTTCCAATATACCTTGCGTTGATTTTAGTACAATTTCGTTGTAAATGGTTAACTTTAACATAACGATATACTATGCAACGATTGTTTCTTATACAGTGAAATACCTTTGTTTACTCTCCTATTCAAGCACATGCGATTGTCTGAAACTCTGTTTTCTGGGTACCACTTGAATTATAACTAGCAAATTGAAGGCGCGCACGCTTAGAATGAAATATTATGCGTCATGTAGTACATACAATATTTTGTATTATAACATCGACTTTTTGAAGCTGCAATTTATCACTAAACTAATACAACGTTTCAAGCAATGAACTATTCTTAATTAATCTTAAATTTTGGGTTTTTTTATATGTTGTTGGTACTACAATTTCTAGTGTAAATATAAACATTCTATAACAAGTGTATGATGAATGTCCAATAAGCAAAGCATTTTCTGTGGAACAAATTTTTGCGCATTTTGGACGTTGTGAACTGGGATTTGATATGAACAATAGATACGATGCGCAAAAAAAACGCTTTATCTTTAAAAATAAAAAATTGAAATTTGAACCTTGCGTTTCCAATATACCTTGCGTTGATTTTAGTACAATTTTGTTGTAAATCGTTAACGTTAACATAACGATATACTATGCAACGATTGTTTCTTCTACAGTGCAATACCTCTGTTTACTCTCCTATTCACGCACATGCGATTTATATAATGGTGAAATAATAATGGTGAAAACGTTATTTGATTTTTGAAGTTACTTTAGTAACTAAGTAACATTAATAGCAAGTGTGAATTTATTAACCTAACTTTAGCTTTAATTGCCTTTGCTTTTAGGGTTTCAGCAAGTCGTTACTTATTCCGTAATATAAATCAATATTAGTCTTTTATGTTTTTAAGTTTGATACATTAATAGATGGTTTTCCTGTTAATTTGGCCCCAACAAGTATTGGTGGGTTCTAGTGATATACAAATTTGTTGCTCTAGAATATATATTAACGATTCAGATAATCAGATTTACATTATTTTAATTTCTTTACTAGATTTAGTGATAAATTCATGTTTTTATTCTTTGAATCATTGCATTGTCAATGTTCACTAGCAACTGCAGCACCATTTTGTTGGTGATTGCTCGGAGCAGTTGTTGGATTTTGAGCTAGTTTCCCTGCATTTTGCACAGCCGCTCCGCTAACCTGCTTGTCATTGGCATTACAATCACCCTGTATATTCACAAAATATTATTGGCTATTGCATTATATTTTATTGATATTAAATATATAGTATAACAAAGATCAATTAAACGGGACAAACCGTATTTTGTTTTTATTCATTTGACAGCTACATAAATTGATTTACTTTATCGTGATGTTTGGAAGGCTTTGCAATTCGTGTTGCTACCATAAGACCAATGCAAATCACTTAAAACAAATGTCTTCTTACCTTCAAATTAAATTTTCTTACGTTTTGTATTATATTAAGTATAGTTCTCTAACTGGATAAGTTACTGAGCAGGACAATTTGCATATAGCACTAAAGTAGTCCTTGTGCTAAATCCTAGGCTTCAAATTATTAACCATTCGTTCAATCCTTGTTTTTCTAAATTTAACCCAAATACATGACAAGATGGTCCTCATATTAAAACTTGAATTCAGATGACGTGATTTCAAAAAGACAACTATGACAACTGACGTTTCAATGGCGACTTCAATGCCCAAACTTAGTCATAAATTTGTATAGGCTGTTAGTATTGATTCGTGGAATTTTAGAATTTTTCCAATGTCAAAGAATAACGCAAATGTGTTTCGAACTAACAATCTATGCCCCAATTTGGGATTTTCCCTTTATTAGTATTATAGGTCCAACATAATACCCCTTGTTTTGGTTTCCACACTTACATTTCTTTTATTATTCCATTCGGTATAAATAGGGGAAAATTTTTGACTACCTGAATTGTTTATTTTGACCCGTCAGTTTTTAGAATTAGTTATTATTATTGATGCTATTGTAAATAATTTAAAAACTAATTTAAAGGTCTTCGGAATTTTAATTCTTTTAAAACATTTTCAAATTAATTGTAAGGAAGCATCTTCCAAAATTTTGCTAGCAACTGCAGCACCATTTCTTTGGTGACTGCTGGTAGCAGCTACCGTCTGGGCAGTTGTTGTTGCATTTTGAGCTAGTTTCCCTGCATGCTCCACATCCAGTCACCTGCTTGTCACTGCTTTTACAATCACCCTAAATGTACAAAACTATTATTAACTGACATTAATATAAAATTAAAACCAGAAGCAGTTGTTAGTTAGCCCGCCAATTAATTTGGTTTACTTTTTCGTGGTGTTTAGCAGGCTTGGAAACTACGGTTGATACGATGAGAACAACGCAAATCACAAAAAGCAAATTCCTCTTCATACTTCTTAATACAATTTTCTAATGCTTTGTATTAGTTCAGGGATATAACTTAGTACTGAATAGAAAATCGAACTTGAAGTTGTGTATATAATATCAGGACAATACTTATCCTCAATTATCAATTTGAGATGCTACGTGTCTTGAATTGTAGCTTGTGTTTTAAATTCAACCTAAATTCTTAAAAGGCCTTTAACTTAACTTTGAAATACTGATTCTCAATTCTACGAATATGGCTACTGACAGTTCAATAGATCAACTCAGCATTGAATTTCTATGGCTCATTATTATCTAACCCTGAATTTTTGGACTGTTAGGTGTTTCTAATAATTACTAAGTTTTGACTATTTGACTATTTGCATTCTATACAACTTTCTGTTAGAACCATTCACTAAAAATGTAAAATATGCGTTTATGATCACTTTATTTCGTTTTACTCAATTAGGACTGATATTTTAATTAATGGTTAAAGTTGACCTGATGATATTATGTTTGCTATTTATAAAATAAATGCGCCATTAAACTAAGACTCCATGTTTCAAGGATCCACACTTGAATTTTTTTATTACCTTTGCTAAACTTGTTTATTTTTAATCTTCCTTTGAATCAATTTTCTTACTAAAGTACTTTAGTATTTTGAGGCGGATGGCGATGAAAAAAGTGTATTGAGCACTGATTAGCATGGTCCACACAATTTTGACACTGCTTCAAGGGACTTACATCAATAAGCATACAAATTAATATATTAATATATTGTTGTTATTAAATTTGCTTGAAGGAGTCGATGGTATATTAGCTTGTGGACAATAGAGTGCAAGCAATTCCACGAGCAATGTTGTCTGCCAAAGTAAGCTTTGCTTTCTAAAAATAAATTGTTATTTTTTAAGATTATGACAAAGAAAAGTTTTTTTAAACTTGTTCTAAAAACTTGTTCTATTTACTTGTAACTAAACGGATTCTGAGTTGTCACAAATTGAGTGTTGCATCAATTTGAGCCTTTTTTGTGCCACATTTAAGTATTTCACTAAATTTATATATATTTTATATGTTTTGTAAATTTATTTTACACTATTTTATTATACTAAACCAACCGATTAGTAAGTTACCCTTTCCATATGATAAAAGCCTCCAATTGTACATTTGAGAACTTGAATGGACTTCAGGACCTTCTTCAATGCAGGATTGCTATTCGTTGAATTCAAATTATATCGAAATTTGCTTGAGATGTCGTAAATTGAAGATGTGAGCCTTGCAGCCGGAATTGTGATACCAAGCCCCGTACAGAAATAAAATATAAATAGAGTGTACACTCCAAAGTGTACAGCGTGACGTTGGCGAGCGATGCAAAATGCAAACACAAAAATGGTAAATACAACCGCCAGTTTAAATCCTGGCAACAGAAAAGTCGCAAACACTTTGTTATGAAGTTGATTGAAAATTTGCATATAGCGGTACTTTTTCAAGCATAAATCGATGCTCACACTTCCACGTGTCGGCCATTCTAAACTGCAGGTACAATACGAAAACAAATGTCTAATTAATGAAAAAACATCAAGTAATGCATTTCAAAAATTTATATTAATACACTAACATTATTGTTTCTAACAATATTGAAAATCTATATTCACAAACAGGTATTAAAAAACTATGTACTATTTTATACAACTAATAGTGTGAGGAATACCATTATCCGAAACGTCTTACCAACATTTTTTTAGCCAAAACACTAAGGTCATCATTGATGGTATAAATGTTGCCATGCAGAGGAGTACGTCGCAAAAATAAACAATTATGTATAACAATGCCACAATAATATATGCTCCAATGAGAAATGCATTGAGACTAAGCACATTGCAAACAACCACAATGTTCATAATAACTGAAGAAGCTGCAGATGCAGTCATACACAATACAGCAACTATATATAGTAGCTCATAATTGAATTGTTTTTCTTTAAGCCCTATTTCGGGAGTCCGTACTGAATGGTAAACCAAGCAAATACTCACATAGCATAAAGCACATTTCTTTTTACAATACTTTCTAAATGCATCTCATCTTATTATTAAATTACCTTTCAATTTATTCAGCTTAATGATGTAATTTATGAGTTGTATTATTTCTTCACAATATTTTGAAGCAGTGAGTCGGAATATTAACGCAGTACATGTAGAAATGATTAAAAATATTAGAACAACGTTGACCAGAATTGACTTGGAAATGATTATACATATACTGCAAATTACAAAGTTCAATAATTGCAAATTTGCATTATAAAAAAAATGCTAGCACAACGTTAAAGTTGTTGACGACTATTAGAAGTTTTCTAAGAACGACAATTTCTTGTTTCATAATAAACTTTTGTTGTTTAAGGGATCATGCCTTATGTCTATTGAAATCAAATCAGCAGACGTCTTTAATACCCTACAAAATTTAAACTCAATAATTTTCAGAAAACTAGTAATTTATCGTAAACGCATTCGCTTCCAGCAATTATTTAGTCCTGATAATATGGAGTAGCTAAAAAGGATATATAGAATTTGTTGTAGGTTTTGCAATTCTTGGATCTTCCATATGAAATGCTTGATATATAATGAATGGTTGCTACGTATTATAATTATAGCTAACACAACTTTGCGTTTGTAATTAGTCCCAAATTTCAGATTTTCTTGCAGAAAATTCTACTCTCAAGGTTATAGTCTCCAAGGCAATATAATTAGTGCCTGTCGAGTTTGGATTCATCCAATCTTCAAGATTTTCACGTTTATATTTTTTGTGTGATTTGTCAATATGTGATGTAGGGCAATGTCATATAAACAATAATGTAGAAGTTGAACATATACATTACAAAATGCCGTAACAGCTTAAGGTTGGTTAGGTTAAAACGACATTAAAATCAATTCATAAACAGGAACGGGAACAGAAAAGTGTAAATCATTCGTTAGTAGAAGAATGGTTGACTTAAAAGGTAAGCTTAGGGATGGGCACGTTTCGTTTCCAGAAACGAAACGAAGCCCGTTTCCGTTTCGTTTCCGTTTCCAAATTTTTTGGAAACGAAACGAAAATCCGTTTCCGTTTCGTTTCCGTTTCCAAATTGGAAACGGACCGTTTCCTTTTTGGAGGAAACGGGG
>VYYI01002494.1:0-14695 GCA_021029175.1 Bilobella aurantiaca | reverse complement strand
AAGGGTTCCTTGGGTCGCCCTTGTCTCTATAAAATTGTGACAAGGGTTCCTTGGGTCGCCCTTGTCTCTATAAAATTGTGACAAGGG
Organism: Bilobella aurantiaca; assembly: GCA_021029175.1. Lineage (NCBI taxonomy): Eukaryota > Metazoa > Arthropoda > Collembola > Poduromorpha > Neanuridae > Bilobella > Bilobella aurantiaca. Next base: position 14,608 of record VYYI01002494.1, on the reverse strand, counting down.
TTCCTTGGTCACCATTTCTGACTTTCCCGAATTTTTTTCCCGATTTTTCTGAATTTTCTTTTGAGTTTTCTGAGTTTTCTGAATGTTGTTCTGCGTTTTCTGAGTTTTCTGACAATTGGGGAGTCCCTTTTTTTCAAGTGATGGATTGTTTTGTTCTCGATTTCATATTTTGCCTACTAATTTCCCTCCATGATTTTGGCATAAACGAAAATTTTATTATTACGGTGTGTCGTTTTACCTGGGAAACATTGTAGATTTGACTTACCTGGCAAAATATTGTCCCAATTCATTGTGATCCAGTCATCACGGTCCGTTCGTGAATGTTCGTGATAAAAACCGAGCGCATGAATAAATTCATGCGTGACAGTACCAGGCCAAATGCAGTGTCCTGCGCCGGGAACTGGACCTTGCAAATTTAGGACTTGTGCGCCGCCAATTTTACCGACGTACGAGTTGCACCCACTGTTTTCTCCACCGCGACGAATGAAAACATAGTCCCTTTCATTGGTTCTTTCTCTGAAGGTAATGCACGTTGTAGCAGTAATGTCGCTGATTGACTGGTGAATTACTGCAACTTCTGATGAAGCTGAAAATTAATAATAAATATTGCAACTAATCTTGCTGAAGTTTATAGTTCAAGGCAATTTTCTTGATATATTAAAAACTAGCCAAACATGACAATCCATGATATGGGATCCAGAAGTTAAAATAAGAATCCTCATTATAATTAAAATCATGTGTCTTAGGCCGGCTTTGTTTGGCTAGTTTATAATAAAAATCTTACTAAATGCTGGATCAATGTGATATATCAATTCTTTGTTGGGCCATCGATAGTGGTCTCCCACAATCCCAGATTTGATGTCAAATCCTTCAGGGAATAGGATATCGTCCAGAAGCAAATTCTTGTCAAGACTTGATCTCGCATCCTTCGATTTTAGTGGCGAAGCACAAACCGACGAAACAAAAAGAACCAGCAGCACTACTAGCATTTCGGCAAAGTGTTTAAAGAAGAAATGTGATGATAATATGACATGGAATTTTGTCTATTTAACCTTTGCAAAAATCATGCGATTTAAAATTTAATTGGAAACGATAAATATCAAATCTAAATGACAAAACAATGGTGGTAGAATATGGATTTTGAGATAAGAAATTTGATGGTTGCATATTGCTACGGACTTTGTCCTCCAAAACGTTGAAGCACTCTACATTTGTTACACTCATACAATTTCGACTATGATAATCTGCCTCTTCAACGTCATTTGCTAAATCGAGTGCAAAATTTAAGAAGCAACAAAAACTTATGTGTCATTGATATTGATTTTTTCTTATAGAAACGTATCAACCAATATAACTTTCATTCTAGAAAAATGTGACAACATAGTGTTAAATGATGTGGTTCAAAAATACAAATTTTTATAGATCAGGTATTATTGTTACATTGGCAGATCTAAATTATGACGTTGAAACACTCCACATTGATTTATTTGAGAAAGCGAAACAATAGTTTACGCTAATTCTAGTCTACCACTTACACGCCGTTGGCATATATAGTATAAAATTTAAGAGATAACTTTTTAATTTATTGTCTGTTGACGTTTTCATCTATGAGAAACGTCTCTACTCTCGTTTGTTCTATTCCTCGTCCAGAATTCTGCGATGCTAAGCTGCCGCGTGCCCTTTCAGCGTTCACCGCTCGCTTGTTTCTGCTGTTTAAGGCGTACGGTCGCCCTGCTTCATTGTCTGTAATTTTGAAACAAATTTTCTAGAAAAAAAAACTTTCAAACAAAACAATTTTTGATAATTAGATTATATGATTTTTGTTGTAACTTTTACCCGAATCAATTGTGAGGACAGTTGCATTTCTAGATACGCAAGCCCTTGCTGAACAGCAGGGCAAATAATGTGAAAGATATTGACATATATCTGTCAACAACAATATTTTATACGGAAATTGTATAATGTGAGAATTATAAGTGCCAAAAAAGTTGTCTTGTGTAGGATTTATGTGGAGTAAAGTTATCTCCTTACGGTTAACACATTCGAATTTGCTTCTTAATGAATTGATAATATCTCGCTTGCAGACAAAGAAAATAAATATGATAAGTCCTTGTGAGTGGTTCGCGAAATCCAGTATCATCCAGTACCAAGCAACGGCGTTGCTTCCAAAGTCTTGGGTGGTTGACCACATTTCCGCTGAAGAAATCACCTACAAGAGACATGTGATACTTCATGTAACAACATATGTTGCTAGTTATGTTTGGATATAGTATTATATTGCATGTAACAACTTATGTTGAGACTTTTGATTTGTACGATAATAAATGTTCCTATAGATTCCCAAGTAACATGTTACTAGAAATGTCATACTATTACATAAATTTTGAGTTTTGCAATTGTTACAATACTCGTTACTGCAAGAACTAATATCATCAAGTTGTAGGAAAAACATGGTTGATTTTTTAGATTATTGCATATACAAATTTCAATAATTCAATATTCGATAACACAAATTTATAAACATTTCTATTTTCAAGTATTGCACAATTCAAGTATTGTGGAAAAATACGCATATTTTTTTTTACATTAGCTTACCTCGAAGACCCAAGGAACACCCATGATGCAAATGAGCTTGACAATGAGAGTAACCCTAAAATGACCAGATATAATGAATTTAAGCGGCACAAGGCTCCGCTTATCACTTGCGTCAATTGCCTTCTCGTCGTCAACAAGTACGTACGATTGACGTCGTGAGGGCGTGTTGCTTCGTGCCAGCTTGCTTCCTTCGTTTGCCTCCCTCAAAGCACACACGGTACTCACAAAAAAGAAAATGTTGACTAGGAGGAACGCCGTAATAGGTCCTATTATGTAGGGCAGCCGAGCGTCTGGATTGCTAACGTAGCACTTTCGTTTTGCGTAATCGGGAAGTATTAACGCACGATCGTACGGCATAGCGTCCCTGAGGTAAAAAATTACGCTTCATACAAAATCTTCCTTCATACACCTAATTATATAAGGTTTAATTTTTCTTGACTTCTATGCACTGCTAATTATTTTATAGCTTCTTAAAATTTCGGCATTATATTTACCCATAACGGAAATCTAGTACCAGGCCAATTGTCACTATGAGGATTGGAACGCCCAAAGCAAATGCAACGTATTTTAAATACCGCTTCACTCCTCTCGAAGTAGTTAGACTAGATTTTAATGTCCTAAAAGCAAAAGTTTATGAATAGATTTCTTGCCATCCATTATGCATGCGTGCATGAAGCATTTTTCTACCTGAAAGTGCACCAAAGGTCGAAGTTCACTATACGTAAAATCAGATCCACATTAAATTTTGCGATAATAAGTTTCCTGAACTTTAAATTAGCATTGTTAAACTAGCGTTTTATTTATAAAACTTACCAATTGTCATCCAGGTGAAAGCATGTACAAACGCAAAATGTGTAAATACTGCCGCCAACAAGCATGATGTGCCCATTCTAGCATTGTTTCCTTCCCAAACACTTTGCTCTGAAAGAATAAACACTGAAACAAATCCCAGTTGCATGAGCAACAGTGCTACGAAGTAAGAGAGAAGGCTAAATCCATGAATTGTGTGTTTCTCCCATAAAAGGAGGTAAATGATGATTGTCACCAGAAGGAAGAAGGCGGAAATTATCATGAGTGAGTAGTACCACTTCCCCAATGTGTACTGAAATTTATGCACAATCGATGTCAAAATTGGTCAAAATTTGCATCAAATGGACATCATTTGTCAAAGTGAGCATCACTTTGCCAATTGATGAAACTTACATCAGCTCCAGAGGACACATCATCAAATGGAAAGCAATTCAAAAGAATTGTATCATTCTCATAACCCGAAAACGTTCCATTTTCCGTCATTCCATCCATACAAAACATTCCGCGCAATTTCTGCCACCGTGGATTCATCGACCGATACATGATGTCGCCGTTTGTCATCAATCGGAAACTGATAGTAGGGAAATCAAAAAATAGGTTTAGAATTCTGTAGGTTTATGTTTCGAAATAATTTTTTAGGCTAGTATGTAACTTACTCGAATCTAAATTTCCCCTTGTAAGGATACAATGCCACTTTGTGACACTCCGACAGGTTCCACTCCCCAATTCCACCCAATCGGATGTTTACGGGATAATTTGAATCCCCCGCACCAAATGGAGTGCTCAATTCGTCGTAAACAGTTGGTTTCCAAATTTTACCATCATTGACAGGCACGCAAGACTGAATTGGAGCTTCGTCCTTAATTGGAGAAGGATGTATTTTCATGACTTCGTTTAGCAAGCAACATTTCGGTATACATGTCACTCGTTCATTACAAGTTGCTTTGCAAAGTCGAATTGTAAAATTGTCATCATTCACGGAGGGCCTAAGATTTAGAAACTATTAAGTAGAAAGGATCAAATATAAACCCGTTTTAACACGTATTTATAAAAAAACTCAATTTTGTTGTGGATTTTTATCAAATAATCACGGCTTGCGAAGGTTTCATTTAGTGGTCTAAATTTCAATTGCAAAATTCCAATTTTAAACCTTAAAAATAGCAAGACAAATTCGGAATTTTTAGTAAGTTTGTCGGAGTTCCGTGTTACAAAAACATGGTATTACCCACGGTGACAAATTGCAAGAATGCATCATTCCTTGTACGAACAACAACATTATTAATTGCTACAGTGTTATTGTGCACCTGGTTGCACCTGTGTTTCTTGTAATAATATTTATCTTACTCACATTGATAAAATGCAGAAGTCGCGTGGGGCGTAGTATGCTTCCTCAAACCTCAAATACCCAGAGTCAGTAATTGCAGGTAAATTTATGTAGTCATAGTCAGCTTCATTTTGAGTGAGAAGCTCAGCACTCCCTATTGTCACCATAACTTCATCCTCCGCACAATCCGGTAGATAGTTGTGAAACCTGTACATGTAAAGCAGAAGATACTTAAGATATACGGCATCAAAAATATTGCAATATTAAAATCAATTAAGTTTTGTCTACTATTTATGATTTGCAAAACAATAGCAAAATTTTAGAGTCTTCGATAGAAATTATTGTTGAAAATGAAATTGACATAAGAGAATGTGCTTATTTGAGTTATGACGGCGACAATTTTTTTTATTATAAGAAATTGACCTTTATGTAAGGTCACGAGGACATGGTACATCGGATAAGGATAGTTCACAACATAACCATGACCTAATTTTGCTCTAAAGTTTTTATATCCTAAGCATGTCACTATTACTTAACCCCAAACAAGTAGTGCCTTTTCAAGTTCATTGCATATTCTAGCGAGACTTATCTTAATAATGTTATACTACTACTGCATGGTCATCTGCTAAACAAAATTTAGTTTCCAAAGTGTTCGTGTCATGAAACGTCAAGTAACATATGACCAAGCGGCAGTTCTTGTAAATGAAAGTTGGAACACGAAGCAGTGTAAATAAATTAATTTTGAAATTTCTACTGCTGCGTTATCTAAATATAACTAAATCTCAATTGTTACCTGTATCCTTTGAAAGTAACATTGATTAAATCCGGACTATAATCATCCTCATCATCTACTCCTTCGTACTTTACACATTCATTGTTAACATACACGCTCCCCACTGCGCAGCAAGTGTTGAGTGTTATTGATTTGACTACTGTTGCAAAAACTATTATTGTCACTAGTATAAGCAAAAAGTGAGTCTGCATCATGTAGCAAAAACTAGATTTTTGTTAACTTGGGTCCAATACTGCTGGATTGTGATTGAGATCAATGGAGAAATGAAACTGAGAGTAAGGAAGAGCAGAGAAGTTGCTTATATTTCTGCAAAGTGGGAATAATGGATGCTTCGTCTTAATATTTATTCCATCTGCTTAGTTTAAACTCTTCTTACTTCTTTGGAGCATAGGTGGTCGTCTCAAGAGTTCTAAATATTTTTGGATCTTTGGAGTCTTCGAAGAGAAAAAATACTTAAGTCTTAGAAAGTTTGACTTGTTTCCAAAAATTATTGGCCATAGAGAATGAATGTTATCCATGGGGATCATCGCCGTACTTGTTAACACCGCCGCACCTACCCACTTCTTAGAGAAACAAAACCTGAGCCTAAACCTAACAAACTCTGCCAATAACTCTGCCAAAAACGAAACCGAATTCTAGAAAGTCCTAATAATCGTGGGATTTGAGGAAGAAATACGAAAGATAAGAGTCTGAAATAAATCAAACTGACTTCTTCCCACGTAATGACAATTTGTCTCAAACGTTTTTTAGCCATTTAACACGTTCATTGGGCGGCCAAAGTCTATAATTCCTTTTTAATTAACATCACAACATTATTTTGCTAAAAAGAACAGCGCCGAAAAGTTAGGTTTACTTTGAGAATTTCAGTTATTATTGTTACTCTTCCGGATATATTTAATGATTCACTATTAGTCTTAGCAAGTGCTTGCGAGAGCATCATGCTAACGTTGAAATTTGAAAAAAAAACGGACAGTAAGCTACTGTAACAGTCAATGAAAAAGTTTTCATGTCAAAGACGCACTCCTAATTGAAATTGTTATACACAACTGTGCACAATTTTATAGCCTTTCTAGCACAATTTAAGTTGTTTGTGACCTATAAATTTCTGTTAAGTAATTTCCGTTTTTCTGGGTCCTGAGTTTTGTAAAAAATTGTCATTCTGAGTTAAATCCTAGTTTCTTAGCAAGTGCTTACGAGAGCTTCATGCTAACGTTGAAATTTGAAAAAAAAAACCGGACAGTAAGCTACTCTAACAGTCAATGAAAAAATTTTCATGTCAAAGACGCACTCCTAATTGAAATTGTTATACACAACTGTGCACAATTTGCTGACCGTTCTGTACACAATGAACAATTTTTGTATTAGCACAAAACAAACAATTGGGTATAAATTGGGTATTTTGCAAAGGACAATTTTATTTAAGCCGTGATCGTGAACAATGAAGGATCTATGTGTCTACCAATAAAGTGTTGCCATGGTGATAAGCGTAATTAGCTGATTGTGAGGAAATATTATTAATATAATTCTGACTAGGCATTTAAAGAGTTTGTTTAAGCTTAAATATTAAATAGTTAGGGCTATCTGTATGAATTATATGTAAGATTTTAGATTCATATTTTGCGTTTTACGTTTATACTTAAAGTATTAGGTTATACCTAAATAAGCAAGGATGACCCATATTTTAATAGCCTTTCTAGCACAATTTAAGTTGTTTGTGACCTATAAATTTCTGTTAAGTAATTTCCGTTTTTCTGGGTCCTGAGTTTTGTAAAAAATTGTCATTCTGAGTTAAATCCTAGTTTGCAGGACTTAATCTGTCCCAAATCCATTTTTCATTTATGCTTTCTCGTGCCAGTCAGGAATTACGTGAGAAGCGAATCTCTTCGGATGAAGAAATCTTCGTTTCATCTTCTTGTGCGTAATAATACACTTACAGCACTTTGTCAGTGGAAAGAAGACATAAGAAGCAGGCCAATTTGGTCCAAGTGGCAGCGTCATTCATCCTCGTCTCTTTTGGCACAGGAAGTGTTTTCATATCATGAAGTGCTGAAGGTAATTAAAGGTGACAATGCGTGACCGCCTTTGATCGCACTGATTAGAAACAAAAGGAATTGTTCTCCAGCTACTCGTGAGTTGGCTTAACAGTAAGACGCTTTATATCGCAACGATTATCAAATCTGTTACGAAAGTCAATCGTTTTCAAAACTGCTCATAAATTGGCAGAACGATTACACGCAATTACACTTGAGTAGAATCTGAGCAATGGGACTGGCCATCTGAGCATGGGAATGATTTGGACAAAATGTGACAGCCAATAAAAATAGGTGGTGATTTAACGGGAGTCTTCCTTCATCATTTGGTAGCCTATTGGTCTTAATCACCACTTTCAGTAGGCCCTTCAATGTCATAAGTTAGGGTCCTCCATAGTTTGCCCACACATAAGAGCGGGTACTTACAACTAGATTTGAATGGAAATATCTCACTTCAAATTCTGTCCTATAATAAACTAAAATTTCATTCAATTCAGTCAGTTTTTGGTTTTTAAGTTACTATACATGCTACATGAATGAAAATGTCTTAATATCATCAATTTATGCTACAAAATTTTTCTCAGAGAAATATTACTAGTGTGAGCTTTGTGCCACATAATGTTCACCGATTCAAACACATGCTTCTACCTAACGTAAGCATATTTTTTGGAAATAAGAATTTTTTTTTGAAATGTTTAGTATAAATAAAGTTACTAGAAGCGGATTTTGTGGTGGGGGATTGATGAACCCTTCTTTGAGTTGTACCAGGTAAGAAGGAATCTGTAAGTTGCATTGTGCAATTGATGAAATGCAAAAATTCACTGATGCTTTCCATTGGATTCTTTTCTCAGAAGCCAAAAATCAAGCGTCAGAACTCTTTCACAGCGGATAGGAAGCAGTTGACAGTGGACACTTCTCCAGTTCACATGGCACCACCTTCCAGTACCAAAATATGATCATTTGTGCTACTCATCTACAACTTGCATCTATTCTACTTTTTCTACAAATCCCAAAACATTCTTCAATTCGGACCTACACATCACTTAAATCAGTGCTTCCAAATTCCAGGTCAACATTTAATACCAATGTTATTATTCATTAACAATTAGTATAATATCACTTAAATATTCAAATATTACAAACATTTCATTTAAATGTCATTCATTGCGTTCCACTGTTATAGGAAGAAAACGAGAAGAATTCATTTGAATTCAAGTTCGCAAGGCGTATTACTTATTAAAAGTTTTACATTAATACTTAGGTCCAAATATATAGGTATCGTCTCACATATACAAATACTGAAATACAAACAAATTTCGAATTCTTATCAGACATAAAATTTTTTGATTGATTTTGGGTTGGAATTGAATGAAGGGGGTACACTTTGAAATCTGAGCCAAAAACCCCTCCTACATTCTACTTCTAGACAATTCGCTTAAACCGAGTCTTGTTAAATAAGAGGAGTAGAATGTTAGGGGGTAGTTTGGCGTAACAATATCTTCTATCTAAAACAAAAAGTGTTCCCTCTTCATTGAATTCCAACCTTGATTTTGTTTTATTTTTTAAGCGTTTAAAGCGTTAAGTGTAATTGAATTGAATACTGATGTCTGATGTGCCAAACGCAATGATTAGGTTAATATTTAAAATTCTTTTGACATATTTACTTTTGAAGATAAAAGGACAAATATTGATGAAGCAATTAATCACTGATCGCAAATCGGCCAATATTAACGCAAAAGTAACCAAACCGCGCGCATTAACAGTTATTGTAAAATGCAGCAGATCGAAAAGCAGATCGAACCTAACCTAAATCGAAAAAATACATGGTTTATACATTAACGCTTTACAATCTTTTGATTTGCAATATGTGTAGTGGACCTAAGAATTATTCTTCTGCCGCCTCGCTCTTCCGTGACCCAGATCAAAATGAGACCTTCTGCGATGGCTACGCGTTGTTTATGGAGGACGTTGGGTTTGCAGTTGCAGGCCTTGACCTCACCATTTATGTAACTGACTTCCTGCCATTGGCTGTCGACAACTTCATTGCAGTCTGGGACTTCTTTACTTTCTACGTAATGGGCGTGGCCTTCAACTACGTCGACTTTAACGCCGTCAGTGGTTTTGGCCCTTCGCCTGGCCCAATTCTCTCCATCATCATCACACTCGCCAGTCTCATGACCGTCTTCATGGACCTCTTGTTTTTTCAGGCCCATCTCCAGCCTCACTTACCTTTGGGCCTACGCCTCAGCTTCATTTGGCAACTTAAGTCTTGCCATCGCATTATTTACGCAATTCGAGGAAGAGATCTTGAAGATTGTGGGCATTCGAGAGAAGCTGCAAGATTATCTGAAAGATTACAACGATTGCTACACGTTGGCTTTGCAGAGGATGCAAGAAGAAGCACTAGCAAATAGGACAATGTTGGCCAATTCCACAACTACAGAACCCACAATGCTGAGTAATAGTTCACAACTTGTTAGTACTAGTTCACAAAGTAGTTTCATGCATTTTATGATAAATGAGACAGTGGAATGGGCTCCATTTTAACCCTGTTATTATGAGGATGGTGCTTATATTTTTGTACGGAATAAGAAACTGTTCAATAAAACCAAGATCAGCAACCGCAAAAAACGGCTTACTTTGAATGTGGATAGTTTTTCTACAAAATATGGAAATTGATTGAGCTTAGCCTAGTACAATATGCTACCAATACTGCTTTTCGAAGTTGCACATTTCCATGAAGCAATAGTACACCTAAGCGTATAGTTTTTGCCTAGTGCGAAAAACAATTGTTATTTTGCATTTCCGCAAAAATAGTGTAGCGTATATAGAAGTATAGTCTTTCAAATTTTTATAGTCATAAAAGAGCGAATTTCTCATCTTCTTCTTCAGCGTGGAATATCCGCATTCTAATTTTTTAAGAAAGAGTTGTCTGCTACTTTTTTAAGTGTATTTAGTTCTTTGTTTAGAAAACACATCCAGAACAAGAAAAAATGGCTCAGCATTGGGGTATAAAATACATCGGATCTAAATTTAGAAAATTAAAATTAACTTATTAAAGCATAGTTATTGTTGTATACACTATTAATTGTGGGCTATTTACCAAAGTTTTAGCTTACCAGAATAATTACCATAGTGAAAAATTAAGATGCTGTAATTGTTAATTATAAATTCCAGCATGCAAATTTACGTCTGTGTTAGCTAACTCAATTATAAGGCAGCGTATTTAGAAAAGTAATGCAACATAAAAGCGAGTAATTAAAATGTTGCGCTTCCGAAGTTTTAACGGGATAAATTGCCCTGTCAGAAATCAGTCTATTGTGTGATAATGACTACCTTCACCACTCTTATGAGAGATGAAAGCGATCTGCATCATAATTTCTGTCAATTCACACCTGTCGAATAGAGACTTCAATTGACTCCAAGCAGGCATAAAGACTTAATTACAGATGGAGATGCGATGTAGTCTCTTACATTGTAAGTAGAATCACGCTTAAAAATGAATGTGCTACACATGCATATCAGTCTGCAATTAATTTTAGTTCCAAACCACAGGCACATCCGCCAACTCGACTTAATTGTAATTTAACATGAATAGATTATTCATATCCGCTGTTGTTTCGCAATTTGTAATAATAAGCACTGCGGCAAATAGAACAGTAGGAAATCAAGATATCGCTGCGGAAATTTCACAGATCAAGTAAGTACTTCTATAATCCTTAAAACCCTAAGTAATCAAAAACGCGTATTCTCTATAGAATATGGTTGATTAGTGAATGACGTAATTTATAATTTCTTTTAAATTTTGTATTACCAAAATAGAATTTTGTTTTGGAAAATAAACAGATATTTCACAAGTAAAGTTTACACTAAATTTATTCCGCATATTTGCAGTGGAACTGAAACCAAGACTATTTCGGCCCAAATACTTGCATCGGGAGAGGATTCAAACACAACGGCAAACTGTGATGGTTATGTGTTATTTATGCAAGATATCGATACGCTTTTTAGTGGACTCGATATTATCATGTACTTTAGCGACTTCGCTCCAATTATGATTCAGAATTTTCTCGGCGTTTGGGATTTCTTCGTGTTCTACATACTGGGGTTTGCAATAAACTACAACGACTTCCAGTTCGTTACCAGTGCTGCTCCATACTTGGGAAATAAGGTGTCCAACTTGGTTACTATCGTAGGACTTGTCGCCGCTGCAATTGACCTAATACTCTTCCATCCATTGTTCAGACTCTCACAACTTTTTTACTACATTTCGACAAATTATGCAAATTTGAGTCTCCTCCTAGGACTCATGACTACATTTGAGCATGAACTATTTCAAATACTTGGAATCAGGGACACACTACAAAGCTATTTAAAGACATACAATGATTGTCACCTCATAGCGACAAAGCATTTAGAGCGACAACCAAGAAGTAAATTCAAGTTCCTCAAATAGTGATATTACTAATTTCCATGACTATTGGCTTTGTTAACTTTCCAACGGATACTATTAATATAGGTAACAAGTAAAATTGTAGCACTCACTCAATTACTCAATTGTAATCTTGCATATAGAAAAGTATACATTTATTTAATACACATCTCTTAATTAGGTTCAGACATTCACCACTATGTATTCTAATTTCCTTCCTTCTTTAGTTGACTTAAAATTATCAATTGACCATTCGTTGAAAAGTGTGTAAATATCTGTTCAATAAGTTGAATATTAAAATAAATATATAATATTATATATTACTAAAGTTAGTATTGTTATAGTATATTAAATTATATAGTGCATTAAATTTTGTAACCTATACTTAATTGTTCTGAGCTGCAATAAATTCTAAAACTGTATTTGTTTGTGCATTCCAACGACTGAAAACAATTTTAATTCCTTTGTAATGGATTTTCTGTAATGATTACATTATAATTCTTTAATGCCGAATGATACTTAAAATTCACCCATAACAGGTTGACCCTCTTATAGCATGAGGATCCAGGTCAAGTACCTCCTACAGTTGCACGCCTAATATAACTAAATCTATAACTGACGAATGATCGAATAAGGAAAACCAAGAGGTCTTAAATAAGATTAAGAAAGAGGGCGTGAGACGGCTAATTTCCTTCCCGAACGATAACAACTCCACAAATTTCTTCTCCTGACTTTTCAATTTTTGGTGCTAAATTCACGTCCGACCCTTTTGCAATTCATGCTCAATGCGGGAATAAAGTGCAACTCGTCAAAGCAAGGCCCAGAAACGTCAGGGCAAATTGCAGAAGCGATTAGTGGCAAAGAAGGTCCACGCAAGTGAGGTGCTTTGGGGTAAACTATGTGCTCAGACGCCCGTGAACTAATACTTATTTTCACCAAAAACCATTTCGAGGTTGAACAACCAAAGTTTAAAAAATCATTATTATTCTATGTGGTTTTGATTACTCAATTTGCACTTGGAACTACATTACCTGTGAGTAAAGTCTCCCGATCAATAAATGCGGTTCTGAGGTAATCCAAACATTTCCGTAAATAAGGAATTTAAAATTTTTATGTTTCGTTTCCTTTTTGCAAAAGTAAGGGAAAAAAATTCTTAGCAGACTTCAAAGCAAAGATTTTAGTTATACATTTTATTGTAAACTTTATTCAAAATCATAGTAGTATCAGTAATTAGGCTACGACTACATTATTATTTCTACGATTTTATTTTACGCAAACTACTAACGATTGAACACGCCAAGGTAGACAAGCACCAGCAATATCATACATGGCACCCTCGCTCAGTTCTCATCTTGTAATACTTGAATGCTAATTAGAGCGGCAATTACTCATGATAAATTTGTCTAAATAAAAATAAATAAATAGATTTTTAGGAATTTTTAGTATTTTTTAGAATAATTGAGGGATTTAATGAGGTTTACCGGCTAAACTCGTCTCAAAGGGAATAGAGCGATAATATTCTAACGATGCGTCGTCGACTTCCCCCTACAAAACTCAATAGTAAATGTGAAAAAATCTAAAATTTTAAGCACGAGTGGTTGCTGCTCCAATTAGCACAAAATAAAACCTAGAGTCTTTCACCACGTGTGCAACGATAGGGCAGATAGCCTTGTGTACGCCCCACGTGGTTCACTTGTGCAGATAACATGAAATGTAAATACGGAAATCTACTCGCCTTACTTCATGCATGCCTTATACAAAGTGCCATTGAACAATGCAATGCGTAGTAGGCTGATTTTATACTTCGTTTAAGTTTATCGTTATTTTTTAGAAACAACATTTCTACTGATACTCAACGAAATTATTAAGACTAATAAGTATTCCAATAAATGCTCTTGTAACAAGCTGAAGTAACTTTTTTCTTTGTAAATTAGTGATAACACGGAAAGCACAAGTCATGCAACTGAAGCGTCCCTCTGGCGGAGACAAGATCAAAACGAAACAGAACCTTGCAATGGCTTCACAATGTTCATGGAGGACATCGATGTCTGTGTTCACAAATTTTGACATCATGTTTTACTTTATTGACTTCATTCCTACTTTGATCGACTCTTTGGTAATGATATGGGACTTCTTGTACTTCTACGTCTGGGGCATTGGAATCAACTACAACGACATTCAGTACGCCACAAACATTGGGCCCTACGAAGGGACGCCACTCGCAAACCTAATCATGACAGTGAGCCTCACTAGCTACTACACTGAAATGATCTTTGTGCAACCACTCTCTCGCCTCTCCAAGTTCATGGACAACTTTTCTACGACATACGGAAATTTTAGCTTGATACTTGGACTGATGACACAGTTCGAACAAGAAATTCTGAATATGATGGGAGTGAGAGAGATGCTGCAGGACTACTTCAGGGACTACAATCAATGCTACTCAAAATCCATGCAGCAAATGGAAAGTGAACCTACTACAGTTGCCATTGCATCAAATTCAACAACAATTAGCCCACTGTTAGTTGGCGGGTTTGGTTTAGTGTTGTAGGGTGTTTATCTCTCTCCAGTTGCCAGCATGGGAACGAGAGTTCAAATCCTCCGATCAGTCAACAAAAAGTATT
>VYYI01002493.1:0-14706 GCA_021029175.1 Bilobella aurantiaca | reverse complement strand
GCGCGGTGTGACGAGGTTTGGGACACGAGTGACGCTTAACGCCACTTAAGGGTGAAGGGACAATAAGGGGGAAAGTGGCGAGTATCGCCACAGTAGGCACTAATTATTGAAGTCATTTGTAAAGGAAAACCCATTAGAATCAAAACTAATTAGAGGAAATTGCATTACAAAATAATTTGTTTCTACATTTAATATAAAAATTAATTAAACATCAAGTATATGCATTATTCACCTTTTTCAGCATTTTTATTTTCACTAAAATTTAACCATGACTTTTTAAATAAATAGCTAAAGTTTGAAGGGCCCTTTTGAATTCTGGTTTTTATAAATTTACCAAGTCTAAATTTTTGCCTAACAAACCCTTCTTTTAAGATATTAACGTTATTGCTTCAAAGAAAAAATTGTGCAAATGTATTTCACAAACTACAAAATTATCTATTTATAATGCTTGAAATTTTGAAACTGCTTCTTCCACTTTTGGTTGAGATAATGGAAACGAGGTATTTTCCAATCCAATACGTCACCCTCGTCTCGGAAGATAATTAACACACTTTTCCCAAATTCCAAGAAAAATAAAATGGACTTTCGAAAGATTCCAGCTTAAACGACATTCTCCTGTATATAAATAGAGACTTTCTGTACATCAACCCACTACTCACTTTGTCAAACTACTTTTGACATTAAATCTCACCACAGCAGATTTAGTACAATTTACCTATTATCTATAGTTATCGATTGTTCATAAAATGCATCTTAAGAGTATATCTATCGTTACTTGCGTAGTGTTGCTGCTTGCACTGGAGCCAGAGGTCTCTTGTATGAACGCGGCTAAGAACATTGTGGGCAAACTAGCCAAAGACGCGGCTCATACAGTTGGCTTAGACAAGTTGACTGAAGCCGTTAACGACCATCTACCGAAAACCGGCGTCCCCCCACCCGGTCTTGTCGATGCTGCAAAACAGGCCAACGCACCCAAGGACCCTGCTCTAGTTAAAGCAGCGACGCAAAGCTTCAAGGCCCCTTCACCTCCTGGTTCACCCAAGAAGGGGAAGAAAGGGACTTAATTCTACGTTTTTCCAAAAAAATTTAATTCAATAAATTCAAATTCTAAACAAACGTTGTATTTAAAGTTGCATGTATGAGACACTTATTCCGGATTTTTTTTTAAACAGTCCAAATTTATGTTAGCGTTAACTGTAGTATAACCGATTAAGAACCTGCAGCATGATTAGATTACATTACGAAAGCTCGGCTTAAGTTGGATAGGTTTGCGACACTAGACTTAAGTGTAGAAAAGAACCCACTTTGGGGTGTCACGTGATGTTGATCCTTGCTAACCTAACTAAAGTCTTGTATGTTGTTGCTGCGGGGCTGTACGATCATGTAGCAGCTAAAGAGGACTACTAAACAGGATTTGAATTGCCTATTGGTATTTAACCATACCCTTTATTCTCTGTAGCATATTAAAGGTAATTGACGCTAATATTTTCTTATATGCTATTTCCCGATGTTTTGAACTATTTTACAATCTTGCACGATTTCTAACCTTTAACCATATTTCCTGTTGTGTTCTACCAACAACAAATATTGACTAATAGATTTGTACAGTATTTCTAAAAATAACGCACATATTTAAACTAGATTGGACGTAATAATGTTGAAATATTAGACTAAGCAAAGTTATGCACAGCTATTACATTTTAAGTAATACAAACAGCAACTAAATACAAAATTGCGTCGACAAAAGCAAGGGCAAGTCCAATACAGTGAGTGATGAAATGATGGGGCCAAGCGCTGTGGAGTGTACGTCCTTCCAACCCACTATTGTCGTACTAATTAGAAAACAATTTTGTTTATATTGGATTTCTCATTTAAATATAGACAAGTGTACCGAAAACATTTCTCTTGTTTCCAATGGCGAGTTGCTTCCAACGAAAGTAACCGTACAACGACACCATTCCGTGTAGCCCGTTTCGGAAAATACAACAATTCCTCCAAAAACGTCTTGCCTAGAAACGTCGACATGACAGCAGCCCCGCCAAAAGTGAAACGTTCCCACAGCTCCACATCCAATTCCAGCCATCAGCATGAGACCACATGTTAGGTGCAGGACTCTATTCTGAAATTTATTATTTATCTCTGCCAGTGTTACATTATTTTGTTTAGTTTTGGGTATTCGAAAAAATTTATTTTTACCTACAGTTATGATACAAAAACTATAAACCAATCATTCTAAAGGAAGCATCTAAAAAATAAATGTTTGGCAAATCTGTAATGTTAATTTTTCTGTGGTGATTTGGAGAACCATAAACGCTTGAAACGGAAAGACGAAATGACGACTTACGAATTTTGTAACATAAATATGCGAACACTCAAATCCTAATCCCAATAGAAACATAAACGAAATAAGCCAAACAACCACATTTGTAGTAATGAATACGACGTTGAAGAGCTCAGTGTCGTAGCCAATGCCGTAACCATAAAAATTTTCATTTGTGTTTTGAAAAAGTGAGTTTCTCGAGGCTAGGTCACTAGGTGATCCAACGGAAGTCAATATTATTGCAATAATGCCAATAACCTGCAACAAATTTTAGTTTAAATTTATAGTTGATAGTAATTCATACCTTTTAACTTATTAAAAATAATTCAATAAATTAATTGACAAATAAAACAAAAATACCTTATTATGAAACTAATAACAAATGCAACAATACTTTCAAAACTTACAATAATAAAGATTCGCAGGGATCCCCCACAAGAAGAAATGTATGCTGTGTTAAAGACTTTTGGCGTTTCGCTATAAAGTGAATGACCCTTGTTCATGTTTAGCTTTGTGCGAGTTGATGTTTTGGTGAAAGTGAAATGGTATCTGATTGATTTGAAAAAGGTTCACTTCCTGCTAGGAAATGATGGGAAATTGTGCGTAACCATTTCGTGATCTACGTCAAAAAGTATTTACTTGGCACTTCGAAACAAGGATGCCTAATGGTTCCGTGATTAAAAGGTAAAAGCAATTCATGAAGGGATTTGAATTGTCTCTCTATACTTTAACTCTATTCTCTTGTCAAGCCAAATCACCGTGGTACATATACAGCGCTGCACATTTAAATTAATTATTTAATTAATAAGTTTTTTGGACTAGTAGATTTGAATTCCTGGTAGATTTTTTGTTTTCCTCATTTGGATTTATTCTCTTTCATTCTATTTGTATTGATGAAATAATTTTTTGTGTCATTAACTTTTATTTTTTTTAAGCCTGTAGCGAATTTTGATACGTAAAATTTATCGCCAGTAGCTTTATTTACTGGAATTGTATTTGAAAACGAAATGATGTTTTTATATTTTGATTGCAGTTTTTGTTTCCTCATTTTTTATTTTAAGCCTATAATAGCTTAAAACATATTAAAGGTCAAAGTAAGAAATAAGCTCAGAGTCCATAAACTGAAACAAACTTGCCATAACTTTTGCTTGAATTCAAAACTAAGTAAATGTGGTGTAAGTAAATCTAAAGCAAATAGAAATCTAGGCAAGGTTTAGTAATTTATTTTTGATTGGATAATCCTGGTATCATATGAAACAAAGTGTTGAAATTTTTCTTTAGATGCAATTAAGAATAGTGTATAAGGGTTACTAAAATTTATCTTTTTAATAAGTTATTTCATTATTGTAAAAAAAGAAGTAAAGAAAAAAACAGACTACCAAAGTTTTGAAAGATGAAATCATGTATTTGCCCACTTGAATATTTACATTTAAATATGTATATATTACATTTTCATCCTTGCCTTTGATTATAAATTTAAACTAATTAAGTTAATGGAAGTGCCTTAAATTACAAGGCGTTAACCTTGACGGAATTCAAATTCAAGAGGTAATGTCATTAATAGCTTAAAAAATTAATGTACATAATAAATACATATGAACACCTACACTAAACATCTTCCTTAATTTGTTTGTAATGCAACTCCTCATTAATTATAAAATAGCGCAGCTTCGCTTCAACTCATGACGGAATATGTGTTGATGTTGTTAATTACGAGAAAATTCAAGGCCAACTAAGAGGACCTAATGAAATGCTATTCTGTTAAATAACCGTTATTGCTTAAATTCAGTGAAGAATAATCAGAAAACTTCAGAATTTCTTCTGGGCTTGACATTTCGTACATCAACTCCAAACAAAATGAACAAAATTTGCTTTTGCAAATAAAAAAAATGTATACAAAAATCCAAAAGTATGTGCTTCTATTAGTAAGGGCATTATACGATTTTGGAAGGTTTTGTGGCTTCAGCAAGCTAAGCTACCAACAAAATAAAAATGAGCCGGATCGTCTAATAGTTCATAAAACAAATTCAAATATAATAGGAATCCCGCTAACAATCATACTCATTGCATATGTATTCTATATGTACATGGAAACGATGTTTGGGCAAATGACTCAATTTGAAACTTTTGTTACCTATGGCATCAACTTTGCATTTTCGCTGTTCTGTGCCACTCAAATATTTTTTCTTATTCCAGCTGTTTGGATACCAGCAAAATACGTTACCAATTATGTTTTGGAGCTGAGCTACTGCGAGGAGCTAAAACCTTCATTTACATACCAATTTATTTGCATAATTCTAAGTTCAGCCGGTATTACTTACCCCTTTACATTTCCACCAGCCCTGTATTTTACAGCTTGGTTCTTGCCAGGAATCCAGAGATCGCTATTGAATGGACTTCATGTGGTAGCGAACGTTGTGGCAAATGGCGAAAATTCGACAGAACAAATAATATATTTTGCTCTGCAATTTATCGTATTTATTGTTATATCGTTAGCGATGAGTCATGGCATGGTAAACTTTATCATTTTGCTTCATTGGATTTTCACATACCATTTCACACTTATACAACAAGTCAAAGAAATCAGGTATTGTTCATTCTTCAATTCAATAATTATTTGTTTTATAAGTTATAAAATCAGCGAGAAAAAATACAAAATTTGTTTGATATACACGTTCTAGAATTTTTTTTTTGTACCCTTTTGATCACCGAACAAACTTAACTTAATTTCCCATTCAATTTTGGTTTGGATTTTGTACGCAAAAAATCAGTCTACCCCGCTTTATGTCTTTTTTTTACGTAAAGTATTTTTAGTAGAACCGAACTTTGTTTCTTAACTTGCTCAGTTTCCATGGCGGTTGTGTCTCCAGTCGTTTTTGCAGGAATTGATGACAAAGCGAAAGACATACATGCGAACTGTTTTATACTATAAATAAAAGTAGTTTATATGAGCTTGCCATAATTTTAAACAATTATATTATCTCTATGACTTGTAAACTTCAATTATTGTGAATTAATTCAACGTCAGTTAATTTAATGTAGGCCTTAATTAAGTTTTGATTGTTAAATGGACTATTCACTATAATTTCTTTCCAATAGATTCTATTTGAATGAGAAAAAAAAAATTATATGCAAACTATAAGTGACAAAAACAGATGAAGGAATAAAATAAAATAACTTAATTATATCTTTACTATTTGTACATAGAAAATTGTTGCTACTTAAAACGGCACCCGGCGGAACAAACTGGACTCAAACAAAACAAACCGTAGACGACGCTGCGCTCAAGAAATATTTTTGCGCTATCACGTTAAGCCGAGCGTATAACGAAAGCTTTAGCGTCATGTTTTCACTGATTTACTATGACGGGGTTGGTTTTGTAATTGTCTTCATCTATATGGTGCTGCGAGCGGATAATCTTCCGTTGATGCTCATGTTGGCCGTGATTGGCGCTCTTGTTGCTGGGGCAAATATTGTGAATTTTCTACTTAACCTCGTCACTAATTCACATATAATTTCAAAGCAATTGATATCTACTGCACTTGCAAAATACAAAGAAAAGTCTAAAGTATATTTTGCATTTTGGAAATCAGCAAGACCTTTGCTTGTATCCGTCGGCAATTTCTTTTCGTTCGAAACCAAGGAGTTGCTCCTAGTTGTATGGGGAGAAATTATTCTTCAAACGGTAATTGATATGCTTGTGTCATTTTAAGTATTGTGCTTATTGTTAAAGAGACTTTATTGAGTATCACAATTGCTTCAATCTTTATGATTACACATTTACGCTCGGTACATCACAACCCTGTTTAACCAAAATCACAATTACGTAGATTGTATACACACACAGTCTTATTTGGAAATTTAAGTTTGATATTATATTAAATACTAATCACTCGATTATTTGACATTCGGCGTAAGCCTTAATCAACACGACTCACTGGTTATAAATTTGTATAAATAGAACTAAACTTATCGGGTCAGTTAAATTATAAGTGGTAATTTATAATTATTCAAGCAAATATGTGGTTTGAACTTGGTTGGTTGAGCGCTGGAGTTTTTTAATTATTGGTAATGGCTTGGATTGTAACGGAAACCAGCATAAAACAGTTTGAAATAGTTGGTTTAAAAAAGCCTTGTAATTCGCCGAATTGGATTGGATGGTGCAGAGCCGCTATAGGGGCCTTTTCCATGATAGTTACGTAAATTGCTGACTTTACTGCGTACCTGGTTTGGCGTGATTTATTGCGTTGTTCCGAAGCGAGAACTGGAAACATTCCATAGGCGAGGTGAGAAAACAGGACGAGGATTATCTGGAAGAGGCTAAATGTGAAATCTAGAGTCGTCATTAAATGTTAATAAGTAGGTTAATTTAATAGTTACCGGAAACAGCCAACTATTAGGGCAAAGTATTGTCAAATACAGGTTTTCCCCGCCCCCTGGTCCATGGTCAATAAAGGCCGTCGAAGGGGTTGCAAGTACTTAGCTTTATTGTTAGGTAGTACTTCTTATGCTAGTGAAATATAAAATGATCCGAAGACTATTCTAAGACACTTCGGAGCTGTGAAGTTCCGACTATTTATACCTGTTCCTTTAATCACTAACGGCTCGCCGCATATCATGAACGGCTCGCCGCGAGAAATAATCCTCGCCTCAATTAAGAGTGGTAAAACGAGCAGTAATGCTAATTTGCATAAGTGGTGAAAGTGCCTCTGTGTCATGCCTAATTAGCAATCTGCCTGTGCTAACTAGTAATATTGCATAAGCTAATTAGTAATATTTCATATGCTAAGACATTATAGGTAATTGCCGTGTCATGGGTTAAAGGGTAGGTGACAATATATAGTTTAAGTACAGATTAGACGCAAGACAATACATTTGCTGAAAATAAAACTAGATTAGAATCAATTTTGTTATATATCTTCACCTATACTTTGTTGACTAAGTGTTCCATTTTTCGTAAGATTCCGTCTTTATGAATGCATAAGCTATGCCCCGAAATATTCCAATTTCGGGAAAAGTCAAGTTCTTCAATTGACATATACAATTACTTAAGTAAACGTAAGTTTACTTATCAGAGGGCTTGGCTGACTTGGAGATGGAGGTTTGAATTATTTTCAAATAAAACTCCAGTGTTTTTAGCCGGAACCAGGGCTTATGGGATCAATATGTCCGTCCGTCAGTGTGTTTGAGCACGCTAGCGTCCCTACATTTTACACACATGACCTTTGAGATAATGTGAAGGCTAAGTTCAAAAATGGGGTTGGTAGGTCAAACCCTATTATGTCAAACGTCAAAGTCAAGTATTTCTTAACATGGGAAGGGTAGAAGCTTACCATCTAAACATCAAATGTGTCAGACCAAATTTTGTATAGAATATTTTCGTGACATTGTGAGTGCTGAAATCGAATATGGCCCAAATCCAAATCTGACCATCGTGGCACGTGTCCGGATTAAAAGGTAAATATAAATGGGCGCATGTCGAAATTGAACTTTAAAGTAAATTGTTGAACACAAGTGTGCACAATTTGGGAACAGTTGTGAAAACAATTAACAGATTTGTAAATTTATTAATCGAAAACTAAATTGCTGCCATGGGGATACAACGTCGGATTCTTTTTGTAGTGCGTAAATTATAATCATACTTTCTAAAAACACATGAAACCGAGCAAGGGATTAATAAATATAATAATAATTATAATTATTAAATAATTAATAATAAATAATTAAATAATTATTAATTTATATAAAATAGGGAGTAACAAAATTGAAGTAATTAGACGCTTACAGGTTCGGTATGTTAAACGTTTTTCGGAATTGTTCATTCTGTTCACAACTTTTTCAAACTGTCCACTTTGTTAATATTATTCGCACACGTCCTTTCAATACGAACATACGACATTCGGCCCAAGATGAAACAATGAGCTTCCGATTTAAAAAAAATAATAAATTGAAGACAATTTTAGTTCACAGAAAGTAAGCTGAAGGCAATTCCACGTGCAATGTTGTCGAAAAGTGTAAGTTTGGCTTTCTGAAATTGATTTTAGTTTAATAACTTTGTGTTATGTTGATTTTTTTTCAATGGATACATACCCCTTCCATGTGATAGAACTTTCCAATAGTGCATTTAAGGATTGGCATCGAAAGCAACTTTTTATCAAGATATAAGCTACGACTAGTTTCACTGACTTGGCTTTCTTTCATATTTCGCTGGAACTTGCTGGAGATGTTAAAAACAGTCGACATCAGAAGGGCGGCGGGTATAAGCAGGCCTACTAATACTACAAAATAGAAGAAAAACAGAATGTAAACTGGAAGGGTCAGCACAGGTTGAAGACGTATTAGGCAGTAGGCAGCCACAAATGTTGCCATTGTCAGTGCGAGCTTAAATGTTGGAAGTAGTAGTGATCCGAAAGCTATGTTGTGAATTTGGTTTAATAGCTGCATTGAACGGTAGACGTGAATGCAAACTTCCTTTGATTTTGATTTTGTCATTGGCCATTGTAAACTGTACAAATAATAGAGATACCAATGATAAGCGTCATTTCTTTATACATGTTAACATTATAATATACTAGCCACAACTGCCTCCTACGACAGGAGTATTTTTCTTAACTTACATCTGGTTCCCCTGTTTTATTTTAAAATTAATGTTAAAAACAAAGAGGATGCGCATTTCTAGTGCAGAAGTTTGAAGTGCTGGTAACTTTTTGTGAAACCATCGTCATCGAAAGAAGGTGAAAAAAAATTGTTATGGGGAACGGGCTTTACCACTCGCAACATACCGTGACTATAGGGGGTTGCAATGATGTGAAAGCTTGTGAAATATTACTTAACTACGCTGTTAATATATCTGTAAATAAATTCAAGAAGACACAAATGAATAAGCTCATTGTTGGAAAGCTGCGAGAAAATATTTGTTACTAAATTAAGATTGCGTTTTTTAGAAAAATTATTTTAAGCTCATATTTAAAAGTAAATCAACTTTTAGACCCGCTTCAAGTTAGCTTAATTGATTAAACAGGTTTTAAAGAAAAGTTAAGTGACTTCATTTACACATTTTCACGTTTTTTTTACAAATATTTACCATGATTTGTTCAACCAAAAAACAGATGTGACAACGGACGGTATGAAACTTGACATAAATACGTTGACGTCACAACAGAATGAGATACAACAGACGGCTCCAAATATAGAATATACAAATAACTGTGTCAACGAGAAGTAGTTGTAGTTGACAGCAATATTTTGCAGTGTAGTTGCCACAATAGATACATTAATATTAATGATGATAAAAGCATACAGTTTTCCGTGTCCGAAATTGAAATCATGCTTGTTCAGGTCCTCTTCTTCTAGAAATGGTACTAAAATTAAAAACAAAAACACTTTGAAGAAATGCCAAATTTGAGAAGATTAAGAGAAGAATATCTTACAAAAGGATTCTTGAAGAACAAATATATTGTTAAGAATGTCAACAATTTCCCCGCAAAACTTTGCTACTGTTATACGGTACGAAATGGCTGTGACGTTTGTAATTAGCAGAAATGCTACAATGACTTTTAGTAGTACTGGATTGCTTCCAATTATCCATAAACAACAAAGTATCACATTATAAATTTGAAAAATGACAATAATCATTCCAAAAAGAAGTTTAGCACCATAATTTTGGTGAATGCTAAACTGTTGCGATGTTTTGTCGAATTTGAATTCGAAGCAGAAGAATTTGGTCGAAAATATTAAAAACGACTTGAAGATTTCTAACTCATACTTTGTCAACATTTTGAAGAAGTATTTTCACATTCAGTGCGCTACCTAGCTTTAATCGAAGTTATATGCCTGCATCGTTGTCTAAAATATTGAACACAATTTGCACTTTCATCCAAGATGATACTTTATCTGGTTTTATATACATTTTAGTAGCGCCAACACACTCAAATCTTTTTAATGACAAAGCTGTAATTATAGGAGTAGATAATTACTGGTTTATATAATTATTCCACAACAAAGCTATGCTTAAGTATTGTATACTTTGCGCACTCTTGAATTAAGATAAAAATCTTGAAGCCAAAGAAGGAATTGTGCTTTATATTTAGCGGTAATTTCTAATACATAAGCATATATTAGTGTAAATTCTACATTATGAGTCGAAGTTTATTGTTATGCTGTGAGTCTGTGTGTGAGTCTTATCAAAACCTCTCTTCCCAAACTCTTATAAAACTAATTACGAAAATTATAAGCAGACTCTTATATGATTTTAAATTCAAAAATTTGGAAAAATTTGAATTTTACTAGGCTCAATAATTATTTTCTCGGTTTAAAGTTTTTTACTTTAAAATCAATAATAATAAGTTTATGTGGACAGAATTTACTTATATAATAATACCTCAAGTAACTAGAGGTTGTCCGGGTTTTATTTTAATTCAGTTGTTCATTGCTCCCTATTGGATTGGGTTCTAGAATTTATTCCTGTACTCCTCTTGACCGAGAATTATAAGTTACAATTTTGAAGAATCGATTTTTTAAAATGCTGTTTCGAATGGTGCTACTTTTATTGTTGTATAAACGCGTTTTCATATTTTTGTGCAAATGTGTAATACTTAGCTAAGGAAAATAGTTTTAATACGTTTAATAAGGAGTACATTTTTATTTTGAAACTGAATTGAGATTGAATCAACTTCTAGAAGCGAAATTTCAAATTTCCGACATTGTTAAGTAAGTTACCAACAAAGAAAACAGCCTAAAAACATCTAAAAATATCAAGCAGATTTCATGACACTGTAGAATTCGAACTCTAACAAATACAAATTTTGCAACAACTTTAAAATTACTGGATTCCTTCGAATTAACATCATGCAAAAAATTACAGCAATAATGTAACATCTAACTTGTGTTGATTATGGCTTACACTAAACATCCAATAAACGATTGTTTGAGTAACAAATTATTGATGGAGTAGAAGCTTATGTACAAATATGTTCCCACAAAGCTTGTTACTTGTGTAACTTTCTGTTAATTTTCCGATATCGATTACCTGGACTTTTAATCATAGAGCCAAATAATTCTAAATAGATTAAGGCGTAATAGAAAGCAGGTTTGAATCTTTTTTTAATATTTGATAGAAACAAGAATCAACTTGTTTAAGTGGATAGCTCTTTGTCTAGTGAAAAGTGACTGATTAGTTGTGTTTTTAGACCGAGTGGAAGTCACTGCATCCACGAACATAACTTTTGAAGTTAACTTTTAAATTAACTTTATTAGAAATTAAATGTCGGAAATTTGTTGGGCACTTAAGATTTAATTCCTAAAATCTAGAAAGCTATGAGCAAATCCAAGATTGTTTTGAGAACAATTTGACCTTCAATTTCTAGCAAAAGTTCTATGTGTTCAAAACTAAAGAAGTTCCAAATTTCCACTCGCAAGGGTTGCATGCCACGCCAGCATATGTGTAAATACTGTGTTTATCCGGGATTTCCATCGTAGTGTTGTCTCCATTGTTGTATCATTTTTTTCGACAACAAATGACACTGTATAACTGCACAGAGTTGTGAGTACAATCCAATGAAATAACAAGCAGCTTGAAAAATAATGGCACAGAAGAGTAGTATAGGAATATCTTTCGAATTGATTACTGTATACGTCATTACTATACATGCTTGTAATAGAGCATTATAAATAACACTGAATATAAAGTTAAAGGGTTAGAATATGCCTTGTTCAAGCATTTCACTTTAACGTATTCTTCAAATCCAATGGACCTGACTTGTTCCTGCACGTCTCTAGTTTTGAACCTATCAACTCCCTTGCTTGAGGCGAACAATTAACAATTAAATTCAACGTAAGACAAGGTTGTTTTGGAACGGTGAAAAGTTAAGTGCATAATTTATTTTGAGATTTGTTTTGTAGAATTCAATTACAATTTAATAACAATTGGATCTAATACATTGGTACCACTATGAAATACTGGAGCAGTGTACCCTGACATAAGATATATGGCAGAGAAGTAAATGTAGGAGAAACCAACAACGCCAAGTGTGATAAGGGAAAATATGTCACAAACTA
Source organism: Bilobella aurantiaca (assembly GCA_021029175.1). Taxonomy (NCBI): domain Eukaryota; kingdom Metazoa; phylum Arthropoda; class Collembola; order Poduromorpha; family Neanuridae; genus Bilobella; species Bilobella aurantiaca. The sequence continues at coordinate 2,330 of VYYI01002493.1, read as the reverse complement.
AGTTTCTTCTTGTGTAATAACTGTGTTGTAATTTTAAGCTTAAGTTCATTATTTTTTCATCAAAACGTCTCGTGTTACTGCTCAACAGAAAGAACTGAGAAAGGCACATTACTGATAACAAGGCGTTTATGGCTATGATCAGTATTGATTCAAATACAGTTTTGATGCCAAAAAAGGCTTCAGTATAAAAATATAGCACAAAAACTGCTGTGTACACTGATAATCCATACAAAGCAAATAATCTTAAATTTGATAAAGCTTTAGGCTTGTACGAATCCGAACCATTTAACGAGGTGTGGTAAGTATAATAAAAGTTAAAGACGCCGCAGTTTAATAAAATAAAGCAAAGTTCAAAATGCAGCTTAAGTTTATTTGTTAAGTAAGCTGGTTTATACTGTTGCAAAGATATTGTTGAATTCATTGGATACGCTGGCATAGTTTGAAGTAAAACCTAATCAAAAATAATTCTGTCGAATCATAGTGGAATGCCTTCTGATCACATTTTTGATGACAAATCAAGGTCATGTCAACACTTGCTACATAGACTTTACTTGGCACCGTCGACATTTGCAAGGTATTTGACACAAGGTTTTGCATTTTTTATTTTCTCATTAAAATAGCTCATAGTTTTAAATTAAAATAATCAGATATTTATGCTTTGCGCTTTGTAGTTATTATGGTTTTGCTACACCACATTTGTTACAGAAATCGTCAGGTTCAGTAGAAATGAATTGTATGAATAGTTTAATAAAAATTGCCTCATACCCTCGCATCTAATAACTGTAAAGTTTGTTACGTTTAGTACTATTTATTTTACAAAATCAAATTGTTTACTGATTCATAACTTTCGTAAATGTCATTTTGCCAGCTAGTGTTATGCCTTTTTAGATGCTTTCTCTTCAAAACCGGAAATGAGATTTAAATAGACAGGGTCTTTTCTCTGTGTAAAAAAGCATTTAAAGCAGCTTTATTTGACACTCCCGCAGGGCGGTTGGTCAACATGCAAGGGAATGGGTAGAGATGTAGAGATGCAATTATGTTCTACAAGTTTTTCCTCAAAGCTTATTATTTATAATGATATCATTATTATTATTTATTTTATGGTTTAAAGTAATGTATTAATTGTCGAATTTGTATTTAAAATTATCTGAAATTATCACTTATACCAATATCAAAAATAAGCCAAAGTAGCATACATTTAGACGTACATGGTTACAAGTAAGTCAAAACCCGTTTATTTAGACTATTCAACAAGGAAAGTGTCAAAATGTGAATTATTGCAATTGTAACGTTGACCAGATTAACCTGTTCAAATTAATTTTATTGCGCCGTTTTCATAGTTTTTTTGCGCCGCTAAAAATTTAGCGCTCTACAATTTATAGGTACAGCGATAAGGAAAATATTGTTGTCGTTACAGCAAATTTATAACTCAAAAGTGACATACTGCCTTAAGTTGTTCCAAGAATTTTCTTTTTATAGCAGGTTCCTTGCTACTTGTATTATTACGCAGTGATCATAACTTCAAAAGTATATGAATATCTGCTAAACAGTTTGAGTAAATTAGTTGAATTGAGTTAAGCATTACCTGTATCTCAGGTGCAATGCATTACTCCAAGAATGCTAGATATCGCCGCAAAATGGCGGAAATTGAGTTCGTTTACCAAGATTTAATTTCAAATGGGCGCTATGTTTCTGCAAAGTGTAATTGTGTAGAAGACCGGAAATGTGTTTCTGGTCTTGAAATTGAGTGGCTGGATATGAGACTTGCTCAAAGAGGTCAAAAATTTGTGCGTCAAAATCTGGCCTACATAGGCTTTTCTCACGTGGTCTACTTATTGCTTGGATTTCACTTTAAGCAACTAACTGGTGTTTTGTACAAAACTAGCAAACTCACCAAGTTGACAGTGCAATGAGCAGATTTCTTGGGACAGTTACCCACGTACTGAGGTGGTATCAATCGGACATAATCGGGATGTACTCTATTGGTTTCAAAGACATTTGCACTGTGCGTAACACCCACGAAGCTGCTCGACGAAAATGTGAACGCGATATAATGCCGCATCAAGATAATGAAGAATGTCTTTTCAATATCGAGAGTCCCGACGCGGAAGTTACGTATATTGCAAATATGTATATTTCAGTATGCCGAAAGTATTGGATTCCCGTGCCGTCACTCCAGGCATCAATCTTATGGGCATTCACTACTGGATCAACAGGAAAAAAGTTTGGCGGAGAAGAAATTAGAAAGCTGTTGTCATGGAGAGATGTTTGGTTGCTATGGTTACTGAAAAATTTCTATGCCGTGATTACCTGGTCGCCAAAATTCAGGA
>VYYI01002492.1:0-14709 GCA_021029175.1 Bilobella aurantiaca | reverse complement strand
GATAGGCTACAATCCCGGACTGTGCGGTTAAGATTGTGCTACAATGCTTCCATCACAATCACAATCAGAAAACCGGATCTGTCTAATGCCTACAAGACGTATTGTAGACCCGTGGGATGTTTTGTAAACGTAGAAACATGGATTCTATGAAAGTGAATTTGAAGTTAACGATATTAAATTTGAAGCCAAGTGAAGTAGAATAATATTAAATTCAAAGCAGCAGCGCTCCAAGCTACCGTTATTCAGTGGAAAGGAAAATGCAATTCTCAAAAAATAATTTGTTTTATGTTGGGCGGAAAATAACTTTGCTTTCCGGAGTCGTCGGATTGGAACTCACTAATAGAAAAATCCAAATTGGTATTTTAATGAGCATCAGCAAGAAAGTCGAATAATTACAATATCGGAACATAAATAAAATCAAGAAGTGCTACATTCTTTCATCTATTTCATTCTCAATTTGTCATTCTACCTTCTCTTCATCTCCAATTCGATAGAATTAAACAAATATTTCTAAATTATTCTCAAAATTCAGGTAAGTTTGCGATCTGTAAAACAAACATTCTAAAGTTTATCATACAGCGGTTGTGATGTTTTGTTATGTCATTGCCGAAAGGTTTAAGATTTTTTTTATTCTACAAATTTTAATGACTTAAAAGAAAGTTACGTGACTCCTAGAAGCTACTCGATTAAGAAATGGGGTAATTTCGCCGTACCAAAAATACGCTAGGTGTTTGTGTTTCATTTTTTAAATTGAAAACATAAGAAATTAATGTTTCTGGATGAGTCAGTTAATTAAACTTATGTTTGAACTTATGACACTTTGGACAAATTTAATTAAGGAGCTGCTTCGAAAGCACAATTCATTTTCGAAAATAGAGCGTCTCTGAATGGGATTTGTAGGACAAAAGGGCTTTTTATTTTAAAGCGGTCACAAACCTAGCATAAATTTGCGAATTTACAACAACACCTTGGGTAATAAAAGCTACCTTAAAAACTAATTTAAAACATAAAAGAACGCTATTTTTCAAAATTCTTGGCTAATAGTGATAAGAAGAAAGGCTGTCCGGGAATTTTTGCCAGAAAGAAAGTCATTTCTTTTCTTTCTTGCATAGAAAATCTATTACTTTCTCTCCCTCGAGCTAAAAGAGCCAGATTTAAAAAAAAACTGTTTAAAAAAAATCTCCGATGTTGTTCAAGTGAAAGTCAGCTTTTGACGGCTTTCTCTGATTCTTTGTATAGAAAGTTTACGGACATTTTACTTGATCATTTTATTTATTACATTCGGCCTTTCTTACAGTTGAAAATGAATTTAAAAGCACCAAGTCGATATTTCTCTGTTGTAGCGCCTGCCAAAGACCAATAACAACAAAGTTGCTTTCAATTTTAACCAGGCGCTGCTCTTTTTCCCATCAAAGTGATTTCCTCTTCCTTTTCCTTTTAAAAATTTTTTGGCGTTGGGGGTTTCCTTTTTTTTAAATAATCACGGGGAAAGCACGTACAAAAATAGAAGCTGGAGAGGAAGGGCTTACCAAGACTTACAAAATGAAATCAAGTACCAAAGTTCAAATATTTAAGACTTTGTTCAACGTTCAAAAAAGGTTATTGATTCTACAAAAATTATCAAAGTCAATAAAGAGTTTTATGTTGATCAAAAATTATGAAATCCAACATCCTCTGACAAAACTTTCTAAACTGCAATAAAACAGAAATTACTTTTTCTTTATAAAACCTTTCTATTACAAGGGCCCGTCCATCGACGAAAGAGCTACAAAAGAGCGATAATTACATTTTAAGAACCTTCATTAGCATGTCCATAATTCTGCCACAATAACCAATATTAAATTGTACCTGTATTAGAGAATGGACTAGAAAATGTAATCAGAAGTTCCTTAAGGTCACTCTGCACAAAAGTTGGGCTTGTTAAGCTAGATTTCATCGGCAATGAAACTTTGAAAGCTAAATCATACACCTAACTGTACAGTTGAATAAGACTAAATAAGCCGGCTCAAAAATGAATTTTATTATTATTACTTCATGCCATTCATTCTCTTGTGCATCTCTTTAAAATATTTAATTTTGACGCCCACAAATTTCAATTCAACTATAAAGAATGACGTATTGAAAATTAGATTTGAAAGGAAGGGGCTTTCTTTGTTGGTTCTTCATCGTCGGCGCGTTTGCTGAAGAAAAAAATGAGCATAAAGGCGTCTTCTAAATTTTCGCAGCAAAAAAAAACTCCTAACCTTAACTCTAGTAGATATAATATTTGTGCAAATTTCTGTGACGAAATTACATATCCTTTACGACTACTGCAAAAAATATTACTTGGGTAAGAATTATACGTTGTTGAGCTGTTTATTCGTTGAGGACCACACCATAGCCAAATTATAAACTATTTAAAAATACATAAAAAATCATTTGATAAAACGCTCTCGGATGTTCTACCAGCACTTTTGTTCTCCTAGATTTATGTTGATACAGCAGCATGTTACATACTGCATTTGTGATCGCTGGAGATAGAACAGCCTCTGTGCTATTTTTGAAAAGAGCCAAATTGTTTTGGAAGCATCAAGATAGTGCTGAAGAATGGCTAGCTTGCGGGGTGAAAGCATCAGTTCCCTTTTGTTAATAGAAATTGTGAAGTGAACCGAAAAAGTTTTGTAGCCTCCACCATCAAACTCCTCTGTTGGGAATTTAAATTGTGGCAAAAATTTTGGGGAAGAAAGGTATGAATTTTGAAGTTTGGGTAAATATTTGCTATTCAGGTCCTACACTTGTGTGCTAAACCAACAATAGGGGTGAGGGAGATGATGTTCGCAATGCATAATGCCTATTTTTTGTGTGGAGAAAGTCCTAAACGCAATTTCTAGAAAGGGCTAGAGTAATCGAGCCAACTTTTCTCAGGGCCCTTACTATTTAAGGCACCATGAAACCTCAAGTTAAGGAGGAGTGAACCCTCGGGATTTTTGCGAATCCGGCTTTGTAGAAAGATACAACGGAAGGGCCAGGGGCAGTTTGTGCTTTCTATTTTCTCCTGTGTGGTAAACTTTCACTCGACTTTCGTCTATATGGTACCTACCTGCCTTTACGTTTTGGTCTTTTCAGAATCCGCTTGCTATTGCTGTTTTACTCGCTTGTTTTCGCCGTAAAAATAGCAATTTCAAGTAAGGACAATTGTCAATCTAGAGGGTTAGTAGTATGTCTCCAAAGTTATGGTACAACATTTTCACAACGAGGCCGATTTAGGAATTTCTGGAAAAGGCCTTGGTGAAAGTAACTAGTAAGTGTAGAGATGGTACTTTTCTGAGTCCATTGCTTTTAAGGGTATGGTGATCTCTTGTTGAGAACCCTATGAAACCACGGTTGATAATTGAAGTCTCCTACTATTTAAACCATTTGTAAAAGTACTACCTACAAAACTACATCTGTAAACTGTTACATTTGTATGTCTCGTTAAAATCAATTGCATTGACGCATGCACCAGAATAGAGCGAAAGTACAGCAGGATTATCTTGGGATTTAATTAAGAATTCTAATGAACAATCATTATATCATTAGTTTACTCAAAAGTAAAGACTAACTGGTATTAAAATACTTATTTTACGTATACTTTTACTTTATACGTATTTAAAATTACGTTATGCTTTCAGAAAAATAAATTCTAAAAAAAAATGGCGAAAATCCTTTTGGGAATTTTAATCATATTGAGTGGATAAACCTTGTCATTCGAAACGGGTGGTGTTAGTAAAATTATATTAGTCAAACCGAAGTTTAGTCTTTGTTCTATTTGATCTGCAGAAAATCCTTTTGCATCCCTTACTGTACCTGAATGAAACCTGTGTCGAAAACGAAAGTTTGAAGATGTTTTCATTATTTTCATTTTATTATGGCTCTGGGAGAGGAAGAAATGGCTGGAAGGGGTGGTGTGGAAGGGGCTTAAGTGGGGTTTCAATTTCAGTCTGATTCTTACCTAGTGCCCCATTAGCCAAAGTGAGAACTTTCTCCGGTTTACTTTCACCAGGGCATCATGCCAGTGGCTTCAAATGGGCGGAAACGGGAGAAATTCTTTGCACTATCCAAATTTTTATTTTTGCCTTTCCTACCGCAAGAATTCAGAGCCAGATCAAAGGAAATCAGGCGTCTAATACCTCCACTTCAAAAGACTTAACAATATTCGCCAATTAGCCTCAACCTTCAACAAAATGTCACTCCCCATTAAGCTCCAAATAGAACCCGAACACTTATTCGAACCATCTTTCCTAGTAGGGGCTCACGCTACTCCAATTATGAACTATACCTCTTGCTAATTAATCGTCTTCAAAGACCTGATGTGAAAGCATGACTTGTCGACGAAGGGAAAGTTATAGTGTTTTGTAGACAACTTTGATATTTGTAAATATATTATATTGTGGCTCCTAACTTTCATCCAATGTGATGCTTCTTTAGAAATCTAGTTACACTAATTTCAATAAAAAGGCTTTTACCTTATTTTAATCCCTTCATTAAATTCACTGGTACCGTTTTGCAGAGTCATGAATTTCCCAATTCCGAAGAATATGAATACGAGCAAATTAATTAATGATTAATATTTGAGTCAAGCTACACTAATGGAGTCAAATTAATGTAAATTTAGTTCAGTTTAGCTTAACTTATTATTACCTAGATGCCTTGAAGTGATTCGCTCAGATTTTCTCAAAATGTCTCACAAGTTGAATTCTCTCAAATGACATGGTATTTTGTGAAAGTAAAATAAGCCTTCTCTGCTTTTTAGTATATGACGTAAAATTCCAAATTTTGCTCTATTTCAACATGCAGAAGACATTTTGATTGAATGTAAGGACACGATTTACAGAGCAGTTTCTAATTCGTAAAGAATTTGAAGACTTTCACTTTGGGTATATGATATTCTGCTTTACACAAGTTGGAGCGGAAGGGCGTATGATGGTGGGTCGGTACGGCTCAGCGGAGGGAATGAAATAATTAGCAAGCGGAAGGATGCTCTCTGAATATTTTCCGAGTGCAAACAGATCTCTAACATGAAATTGACAGTGACGGTTATGAAGGGCCCAGGAGTCGCAGGGTTGATTTCCAAGGGATTTCCAACTTTCCGCGAGGCCTGAGAATCTTGGCAGAAGGGCTAAGAATAATCTAAAGAAGGCGGCTGTGGAACACGTAAGAATTTGAATAGGACGGAACTTTGTGATTCTGATGATGTCAGCACCAGCCTTCACTACTCACTCACTTTCTCCTCAAGAAGACACCAGAAGAAAGTGGGTCCAGTTTTTTTTAGTCTTATTTTGGCAGGATGATGTCAGTATGCGAGACAGCATGACCCCGCACTATCAGCACAAGATGCACCGAGGAGTCTCTAGTAGACTGTTGTCTTTTCATTTTCATCCTACGCAATAACGTTTCCGCCAACTTTCTCCCGAGATCCGTCATTTGCGTCAATCACAACACAACAACAATGCCTAATCTCGTCCGAAAAAAAAATGTATGAGAGACACTGAGATGAGAATTAATGAGAATCGTCTATTTTTGGAATCTAAAAACAAAAACATTTATTTGGGCTTAAGGGAAAATTATAAATGAGTATCATAGGAAATCTCACTAAAAGTTTATAAGCTTGTTTTTTTTTCTCCAAAAAGTTGCTCGCTGTGGGTTTCAGCTTAGAAATCTGTCATTTGCTTAGGAAACTTTCTCCTCCTCAAGGCGGTATTCCGTTTAAGTAAGAGAAAGTGCTCTAATTTTCTGTTTGCTCCATTTGTCAAAATCGGGAGAGAAATGCGGGCTGTTTTCTAAATTTAAACTAATTTTTCAGGGAGTGTCAAATGAGGTTCTGTTTCTTCCTTGACGACCTCCGATCCGTCCTTGTCTTTTCTACACTTTCTCCAATTGAGTTTCCCTGTACGAATCCCCACTCGACAAGGGAGCTCCTCTCCAGGAATCTGGGAATTGATTTTCTGATTTCCAGTTTTACTAGGTCGAGTGTGTCTGCCAAAAAATCCTGTGAAGAGATAGGCAATTATTTAAGAGTCTTACTAAGCCTACTTGATAAATTGGTTCTTGAGGGTGAAAGTAAAGGCCTTTCTTATACGTTTTTTTTTCGTCTCGCGGCTATTTGTAAGACGAAATGAAAACAGGCTCACCCCGGGAATTCCCAATTCTCAATGGGTAAAAAAGTCTCCTTTTTCTTTCATTTTCACCCTGGAGGGACACAGAATGGAGGGGAGGCCTGCAATAAGGCGACCTGATTTCAAAAGGGTCAAAGGGTCCCAAGTGCCCTCAAAGAGCTTGTTCCATTTCCTCGCTCGTACAAATTTGAAATTGTAACATTAGGCCTTTTCTAAGGCTTCTAGAAGCGGTATGCGTCTATGCTTGTAGCTGGTTCTAAACTACTGCTCGGTGAAGAGCCTTTGAAGGCACTTTTTTATTTATAGTTTGTAGCAAGTTTATTTTTCTGTAACTTTCATCCCATAAAATGGAGAAAGGAGTTTTTGTCAGAACGGAATCAGTTTGAACCAATTAAAACTGGTGGCATTGATCGTCACCTTCACTTCAACACGCGTTTCTCCAGATTTTCCGGTTATAAAATCATGGAGTCGTTGCGGCGCAACTAGAAATTATAACCTCAAGTGTCTCATGATGATGGTAAGAAGAGAAGCTCTGAAAAAGTTTTTTAATTTCTTCCTTTTCAACTCAAGGCTCCACTTGACTTGGCCCTTCTGGAATTTCCAGGCAGAGGAAAGAAGACTTTCTTTGGAATTATTGAGAAGGGGGGCTGAGATTCCGTGTCGTTGGGAATAAGATCCTTATAAGCCCACGACCTCATTCAAATTAATGGAAAGAGGACCAGAAAGAAAAGTAATTAGAAATTGTGCTTCAACTCCAGCCAATTCAAGTTGCAGAATTTTCCATAAATAAATCAAGGAAGAAGTATTACTTTATGATTAGAAGCTCGAGAGACCTTTTAACCTAAATAATTCCTATAGTGGGCGTTCTTCTTTCCCTTCCGCATACCAAAAATATTACCCAAAAAATCACTGTTACAACCTTCTTTTTTCTTTGAGTTTCTCGTCTTTTTAGCATTGCCTGCTCTTAAAAGCAAGTATTTAAAAAACCATTAGTTTATTCTACACGTAGGCGGTAGCGTTAGAATATTTTTGATTGAATTAATGCGGGAAAAGGTTTCAGTTTCGTCTCACTTAAAAAATACTAGGTACAAAAGCTTAAAAGGCGTAAGAATCCAACCGTAGAAAGTAAATTGAACCCGCGCAAAATCACAAAATGGGCCAAAATTTTGATCTAAAAGGGAGCGCCGTGAAAATTGAAACGCAAAACTCAATTAGTAACTACCAAGCTTTCCGCAGTAATTTGCTAATTGGGAGATTGGTTTGTAATGAAAAGGAGAAAGGTATATGGGGAATTTAGCGCGCTAATTGGACCTAATAGTGCTCGCAAATGAAATATTTACCTTACATTTTTTTTGTTTTTAATTAAATGGGCAATTAATAATTCGTACATGAATTACTTTATAATATTCAAGATGAAAATATAGAGAAACATAATATGGATTAATGATTATTCTATCTATTATGTATAGTAGGTCAATATTTTTCGCATTTAACTTCTATGCCGCTTAATCATTAAATAATTTGAATACTATACTGTGATTTCATCTAATTTGTGGACCTAATTTGGTATGCTCTTTGGGATCCTCGTGTTTGACTCCTCGCCAAAATTTATGAACCGTCTCTGAATGTCTGATGTTTTCTACCTTTCACTGGCAGTGAAAGCAGAGATCTGCCTTACCCTTCCTGACTCTTTCAGACGTTCAAATACTCATTCTGAATTGACCTAGTTTTGTTTAGATGCTTTATCAACTAATTTATCTCGCTTCAACTCCAGAACTTGTGCTTTCCTTCTTGAAATACGCTCATTAGAGAAAGTTGTGCGGAAAGAATTGTTAATAGGTCGGGATGATTCCTCAAGAAATTATTACTCACCCCAATATTACGTTTATGTGTTCGAAATCCGTTCTTAATTCTATTTTAAATGCAATAAATCTCTCTGCTCTTGGAACCTTTCCACTTTCCTTTGCTAAACCGAGTTAATTTACAAAAAAAAAACTGTTATTTGACAAACTTGATGTGATACCATCATATAAATATTTCCATTAGCTGCAGAATAAAATCAATGTTCTATGAAAAAGGTAAATCTAAACTTTGAAAGGAATGAGGAACTGCATGGGATCTGACTAGGTCTTTCACATCTCCATGACTTTCACTTCACAAGGGACCTTTGAACTTTCTAAAGTTTTTGCTTTCCTTTAGAATTGAAGACGCTCCCTTCAAAAATACCGTCTTTATCTAATATCGTGTAACGTTTAGCAAAAAGCATCTCAAATCCCTTGCTTTTGTATCTTTTCTCGAATCACATCAAATCGAGACGGTTGAATGCTTGAATAAACTTGCTCAAAATGTTTTTTGAATTTTTACTACTTTAAAGCGTGGGAAATGATAAGATTGCAAGAGCAAGATTGCAATTTAAAAATTATGTACAACTTACTAACTTTGTTTTACCTTTGTTTTTGTTTTGCATTGTATGAAACGTAAACATAAACATTAGTTTTTTGGTGATACATAAGAACACATTTATGTGATGGAGCTAACAATGACGTAAAGGCTCGTTTTGAAAAACCATTTCACCTTCGCCACAGCGCTTGACATTTCAAGACATGTCAAAATTAGGACAGTCACTGAAGTCATCGCTATGTGCATTCGATGCGGAAGAAATCGTAGTGTTTTTCCATTTTTATTTTTGACTCACCTTCGAAAAAAAAACGCGCCTCATTCTCATTTGTCAGGCTTGAGGTAACACGGAAATGAAATTCCCAGGGCTCGGCACGTCGAGTTTGATAGAAAATTCGCTTCCGCTAGATTTTCATTGATTCAGATGGATAGAAATGAGAGCAAAAATAATTGAAAGATGAATAAAACTGGGTTCTACTTTCATTTTTACCTTCAGCCTCCATCCCGATTCGACGCTTCTAATTTATCTTCTTCATTCGGATTCGCTTTGCAGAAATATTATTTAAATCTATGCGACATATTTCTGCAATGAACACATAAAGTTTGGAAAATTAAATGAAGTTGTCGCAAAAAAATCATGCTGTAGATCATTTAATTGCAATTTTAATTTATTTAACTCTGAAACTTGCCAAGTTTCCAACCGAATTTTAAACTTTAATTTTAGATTTCAACTCGACTATTCCGATGCTAAATGTGGAATTTAGGAATTCTGCTTTATAGCATTTGGTTAAAATTGCACAAAATGAATAATGAAAAGAACTACTCCTAATCGTTCCATTGTCATTCTGCCGTGTCACTGGGTTTCAGATGCATGTAATAGTACACTCGAGGAAATTTGCCATAAATTTGTGAGACTAAGGGCTAAGGAAGTGTTTCTACTGGAATAACACTGGAATAATACTGGAATAATACTGGAATTTCTAGAATAGTTAGTCAGGGAAAGGAAAACAAGAGAGAATAGGGCGGAAGTAATTGTCAATGAATAAATTAGGCTAATCCCATCCTCCCGGGAAAATTACCTAGAGACTCCTATCTAGCATAGTTTAGTGTGCTACCCAGTGATGTCCTATTTAAATGTACTAACAAACATTTTTCTTGAAAAAATGATCCATTTAATTAAGTTATCTTAATAAGTCCACAATTTCAAATCAGTTATTTTAATTCGATGAAATGTTGTGTATCAGTCGATTTCAATTTATTTTTTATCGAGCTGAATACAATAGCCAGATAGATTTATTAAATTACGGTTAATACGAATATATAGGCAATTAGTATTTTTAATATGCTAGAGTAAAAAGCAATAATTAGCTGATTCATGCTTAGTTAATTGTGAAACCAATGGTTAGTTTTTTAATGAAACAGGATGTTTTGTTTTTAAATTTTGCATTTTGTGCAACTTTGCAAAAAAAAATATTTATCCATCAACCTTGCCTCACAGGTTCCTTGCATGGAACCCAGTTTGGTTCCATTCCATTATCTAAGCAACAATAATCTAGTCACTACAAAAATCTAAAAGTAATCTAGACAACTTTCGGCACCCAAGATTTCAAAATTCTAATTAGGTTTTAAAAAAACCAATTAACTGAATATATGACGAACAAACATTAACAAGTTATTTCAAGCATCCAATTCATCTTCCATGATTTCAAAAAATTTGACAGAACTTGAATATTAAATGATCCTAAAGGCGTTTTGAAAAATACAGTTTCCGCTCGATCTCGCGATAAAATCAACTCTATATCACGTAGCATAACCTGGCCCATTGTGGGGATGGGGAAGGAAGATTTTGATTTTAATTTCTGGTTTTTCCTGTCCTAGGACGGGCTTGTCATTTCCCAAAACCATTCTGTTAGTATCGCAAAATTAGTATTTTTGAATAATAAGGTGGTAAAAAACGATTTCCGAAACACTTATGATTATTATAAGATTTGCAGTTTGACAAAAGATTTTTTTTACTATCGTTAGCGTCAACCATAAGTAAGTTTTTTTTTAAGTTTATGTAGACGTTCGAATATTTATGTTTTCTGCAGAGTTATCCCTTTCTCCTATATTGTCTCTTGGCACGTTTCACTATTTTGTAGCATTTTCTGACCTAAGCTGGAGACAAGGAAGTGTCCAGGAAAATGTAATCAGTGGAGGTGATTGTCCCACTGCGTGTCAAGTACTGCCAAGTCATTCCAAGCCTTCTAGAATGTAAACAGTGACTTTGATGCGGGTAGTAATGTGCATTGGTGACGGCCCTGTCATAAAAGGCTAGACGACGGCTCCGAAATCTATTTTATACTTGAGTGAGGCCATGCATGAGGACTTTCTGTCCAGTAAACTTATTTACTTTCTCTTTCTGACTTTCTCCGGCCCACGAAAGATTCGTCAGCAAATAATCCAAGGGAGAAATAAGCAGCCAAGGCCTTGTCAAGAATCAACGCTCTAAAACTTCGGCTTCGAAATATCCCAAGAGGACAACCGAGTTACGTTAATGGACTTCAAGTACCTCCAACAAGTCCGTGGCAAAATTCTAAAAAGCTTTTTGCCATAAATCAATAACAATTCCCGTATGGCTTGTAAAAATCACTCAATTTTTTGAAATTGTGTTTACTCTGTTCTGGTCTTTTCTTCTGCCTATTACTGAATTACAATCACTCAATTTTTTAGCAAACAATTCTTCTACATTCTTTTGTGTTGATCTTTTGGTTAATTCAGGATGCTGGATACCAAGGTCTATGTCAGCAATATTTCCCTACAGTAAATAGAAACCCTGTGATACATTTCCTATTCAGTTTCATTGATTTTGAACCTTGGCGCATACAAACGTCATTTTACAGAGTTTTCACCCCTTTCCTTTCACTTTGATAATATTTTTGAATCTCTTGATCACACGTTTTATCCAGCATCTTCTGCTCCTCTTCCAGCTCCAGTAATTCCAAAGGTGAGAAGATACAAATGAGGCTCATAAGCGAAGACGCTCCAGGAAAATCCCTTTCCCCTTGTCTACTAATTCACAATTTCCTTTCAAATAAAACTTGTGTCATTACTCTCTCACCATGACGCTTTCTCCCGCTTTCAATTCACTACATTAACCCGAGAAGACCATAAGAATCACCCTTTGTCTTACCACCTTTTTCAAAAAGACAATGCTGATCCTTTTGGAAGCATTTTCACGTCCGTTATCCTTAAGAACAAAAAATGTATTATAATAAACTTGCTGGAGACGCACAATCTTAATAAGTCATCAATCATGTTTCCACGCAACTAGAAATTGAAAACTAATATTAGAAACTATAAAAATTGATTAAAGTGAATTTACAGATTTCATACCCAGTAACTCCTAACTCAAATTTCAAGCTGAATGAGTAAATCAAATACATTTTTTTTTGAAATTCAAATATTACATTCAAATAGCGAGCAAACACATATCAATTACTGCCGTATTTGCAGTTTTCAAATCCCAAGCCCACTTAAGGTTCAATTATAACACTTTCCTAAAATCCTGCTAGTCAGTTGTGACAGATATCCTTTGAAACGTAGGCTGTATTCTTATCGTTAACGCCCCAGAAGCGTAGCCTGTCACTTTCGTAAGTCCTGGCTGTCACAGTCTAATAGAAATTTTGTATTTCATTCCTAAGCCTGATATTCATATCTTATGTCAAAATTTTAAATAGTTTCATCTTCTTTTTTTTACTTTTTGATTATGTACCCATAATACTCTTCCAAAACTGTGGCAGGTCATATGCTTTTAACAAGGGGACATTTACCAGAATGGTTATAGCAGCTATCATGTAGCTAATTTATGGTATGGTATGGTATGGCTATGGTATTGCTACCTAAATGCTACCATTTTTGTAGTAGAACCACTAAACGCTCATGGATTGGCTGAAGCAGATCCTATTCACGACGCAGTCTTGCAAGCTAGATTGTCTTCTATCTGAACTGAGGCAAATACGGAAGTCCTACGTTATAACGTAACGTTTTTAACCGCACGAAGTTCTACACGCTTCCACATTATCCGCTACATTCACGGCAGTATATATTCCTAAGCGGTGTAAAGGTGATAGCTATCACGCTTGAATTGTTCTGCGGTAGAAAGGGAATGTCCAATAATGCGGGATTAATGGATTTCTAGGGACAAGCGCATCCCAGAAGAACCCGAACCCGCTGAGAATACCAAAGTACGGAAGACCGATGCTCTAAAACTTGAAAACAGACAAGCTAAGACGTATCGTATTTTTACAAAAAGCTTTCTAAACTAATTAAAGGCTAATATATATTCCAGAACTATTTACAAGATGATTTTTTAATTTTTAGTTGTGGTAGACCAAACCTGTAAATACAAGTTAACTAATTTGAAACCAAAAGTTGCATGAACTGCCGAAATTTTAAACCTTTTTACTCTATTCCCTTTGAGAGAAAGTCCAAACCGCAATTTCGCTTTCTCCTCTCTTCTGCTTTGAAGTTAGTAAAAGCCATGACAGGACTTGGCCACTGCTTTCAAAGGGCCGCAAAACACAGTAAGTCGGCCACTTGACTTTCGCTTTGTGCCGGACGGGGAAATATTGTAGTGGAGAAAATAGGTATCGGAGTAAATTTATAATTTAAAGTTACTTTCATGTCAACGCTTTGTGGCGTTTCGGTTGAAGAAATGGTGCTAATTACTGCATCTCCACTTGGGCTTCAAAGGCTCCAGGAGCTTTCAATGGGATTATAGTGTTTTGAAGCCTTTTTCTGAGGTGGGACCTGGAATTAGGTTGAGTGAACTGGACAAATTGAGGAAGCCCTTCTGGAGCTTTTCCAGGTTTTTCGGACATTTCCTTTCAAGTGCTCTCTTGTCCTTAGCTTTGACCTTTGCTTTTTATTGGAGAAATTATCTTCATGACTTTCAGCACAAACTTCCCACAATGTTGTCTAAATTCAAGATCTAAAAATACTAAATAAAACATTCAATTCTGGTGCAAATTAAAATGTGAAAATTTAAAAGAGTCACTTTGAAAGAGACTTCTTTCTCTTTTTTTTTGTCCTAGTACTTAACTCTAGAATTGAATTTTGCTGGCGTCTTGACCAGTAGCATACACTTATTCTAAACATTAGGACCTATAATTTTAAGTTGTGTTACCTGTAATTTTCTAAATATTAAAACATGAACACATTTCTGTTGATTGCGCCTGCGTTCTTTGTGGAAGTTGCCGTTTCTAGCGATAGGTGAAGAAAGTTATGAAGAGACTTAAGGGCCGAAGATTCGTTGGCAATCTAGATAGTTTGGGGGATTAGAGGACCATAACCCTTTGTACTTGGGCGGCCGTTGTCCACTTGAGAATCAGATCTATGACGCATGCAATATATTTTGAGATATCAGCATGTAGGGCATAATAGTGGACAAGGGAGAATGGGAAGAAAGGCGAGTGAAGATGATGAGGATTCGATCCGTCAATTTCCAATTTTCCTTTGTAAGCCAAGGACCAAAGAAAGGAACTCCGAATTCTGTGAAGGGATAATATCGACCTTCCGAATTGTACAGAACGGCCCATGTATTTTTAGTAGTGATTTTTATAGATCCTTGCTAAGATTACTAGAGGTAAAATGGGGCTAATCAAAAACCTGCCCCGGCATCCTGTACATCTCAAACACGAGTCAAACCCAATGAATCATTTTTCTCTTCTAATTCATCGAGCCTTGGGCTTATCCATCACCTTTTTCTCCGTTTATTCTATCGTGTGGTGTGAAAATAGCAAAAAAGCGCATTTTCAATAAAAAAAATTCTTTTGGTCTTTATTTTAATGTCGAGAAATATATTCAGTTTAAGACAATTTAACGATACCTTCATAATCATTTATTAAAAAAAAAAATTTTTTTTGTAAAGTTTAAAAGTAGCATTATGAAAATTTACCAGCTCACCATACACCCTTTACAAAATCCAATTTGCACAGATAGTTTAATCTGATGTTTCATATACTCTCAAAAACTGAAAATTTTTGCTTAAAAACTAACACTTGAATTAATGACCATCATTATATGACAACGTATCAGACTTATGCCCGGTTCCACCAACGTCGGTTAAATTTGCCCTAATCGCCGATTAAGTAATCGGAGATTAATTTCTTAATCGGCGATTAAGTTTGTTGCGTTC
>VYYI01002491.1:0-14712 GCA_021029175.1 Bilobella aurantiaca | reverse complement strand
CTGTAAAACTCTGAAATATGTAACTAAATATTTTTTATATTTTTTTTCGTCAAATATTTTTAAAAAATATAAAAATATGTAGTATGTAAGAACATATTTTTTTCAAGTCTGCTCATAAGCATAAGCCCCATGCCAGCCGAAACACTGCATGCAATGGCAATTTTAATCCTTAATTTTTTTCCAGATTTAAATGGTTCCAGAACACAATATTTGACCAATTTTTAGCAAAATCCCATCGAGGAAGACTTTAAGTCAGTCTACATTATACTTTCATTTATTATTTCAAACAACAATAAATAGCCATTTGCAAATGAGACTATTTTCGAAGTAGTCATTCATTTATAAATCGTTTTGTAAACTAGACCAAAAAAGGCAAACGTTGATAGGCCATCAAACTCTTCCAAACCTAATTGTCTTTGTCGTCGATGTTAGGTTAGTTTGCTGAATCCGAAAATTATACTCCTTATGTCCTAGGACGGGCTTTTTGGCCAGTAAGGAATTATTACGTTTAAGTTGCAAAAAGAATCAGCGCTCTTTTACAAAAAGTCAACGATTTGTTTAGAAATTTATAACAAAATAAAGAGCATGTTAAGAAACCAAAAATGTATCTAAAATGTTCTACCGAAAACCAAGCTATAGCAACCAATGCAAAACCAGAAAACATTGCAAAGCAAGATATTATGAGATTACTATGAATGTCGAGACGCTCAATCCTAGTCATAGTTCTTTTGCTTTGCAAAACTTTTTCCCGTCTCAAAACTGTGGCGTTCGTAGTATCGTGAGTAAATAACCCCGAATGCATGAGGGAATTCAAACGTTTGATAATGGTGCCAGATCTATCCCAACTTGTAGGTGAAATACAAATATATCGAGGTACACTCAACATTTCATCTTCTCCTAAATACAAGTCCGTTCTATTGGACTCGTATCCTTCGAGTTGAATACTGAGCAATTCAGTTGTTGAACCTAACAGCACAGTTTTGTTGCACTCATATAGAGTGCTCAACCAAGAATAGTTTGAGGTTTCAGGCAAAATTATTTTGTCCATCAATTTTTGAATGTGCGATGACGAGTTTTTATTATTCTGAATATAATTCCGCATGACATCAAAAACTTGATTGCCGTTCTCATAGCGGTAGAGCTGTTCTGGAAGGTATTTGTCATTTGACCGATTATTTTCCTTTGCCTGTGAGCGGTAAAAATCTAGGTCGGGCATTACCTTGTCGAGTTGAAACTTGTCTACTTGTAATATAACTTCAAAATTCATTTGCATCGCTTCTTCAAAAAGACGAATTTGCCGTTTTGGTAGAGGTGATAAGAGATCCAGGGTCAAAGAGCTCTTACATATGCTCCCTAGAACAACGCCGGTTAGCAACAAGCTTGCAATCACGTGGCGTAGAAATTGCTGCCGTTTGGCTGCTTGGCTTAACATCATTTCTTGTTCCAGTATGATGGTAGTATAGAGAAACGGAATGTTCTCCTTGAGCTGCTTTATATGCAAGATAAATCGAAGTGTTAGAGCAAACACCAATAGCGTCGGAACTGCCGTGATCCAGAAGCTGGGTGCAAAAATTTGCACATACTTTAGAAGTGTAATGTAGTTTCCAAGTGTGTGGCACGTGACAAAGTTATGTTTTATATTTCCTCTATTATAAAACCATGAACCAACAGGTGCATGCCAACGACTAGGGGAATATCCTGGGTAGACTTGAACACTAAATGAATATTCAGTTAGCCTCGTGTAGGTAGAGTTATACTTTGGTCGAGCATTAGCATTCCAATTACCAACAACGTCAAATACTATGGAATTAATTCCAAAGAATTTTGGATCCTCTAATTCATATAATGGACCTCTCACGATGTCTGTTACACGTCCAACAGTTAAAATAGTCCCTAAAATTCGAGTAAGCCAAAATAGTTGCCATTCCATTGGAAATTCTACACGAATGAGATCATTATGTAGGTCATTTAAAGTTGGCCTAATTTTCCTGAAGCTGCTGAAATGACTTGTGCAAAAACTTGTTGTAGACATCGAGGCTTGTGTATTTGACTTAAGAATTATTATCTCCAATATATTGTCAGGCCTCAAAAGTAAGTGAAATTCAGTA
The DNA here is from genome assembly GCA_021029175.1 of Bilobella aurantiaca. Classification (NCBI taxonomy): domain Eukaryota; kingdom Metazoa; phylum Arthropoda; class Collembola; order Poduromorpha; family Neanuridae; genus Bilobella; species Bilobella aurantiaca. The sequence continues at coordinate 12,604 of VYYI01002491.1, read as the reverse complement.
TGTAAAGTTGTACTTCCTGGTCTAATTGGAAGTTCAAAATTTTTGCTGATGTTTTGGTGTATAGAGATATAATATGAGAACTGTTCTTGAATACGTTTCCAACCGTCGCGTTCGTGGCGCTTGTAGATAAATTTTTGATAATAATTTCTATTTGGACAATTCATGGAAAGTGTAACCCAGCAAACTTGCTTTTGTTCGGTGACCTTTGCACCCACATTTCTAAGGTAATTGTTGTACCATGCGGTTTCTCCATGGCTAGTATTGAAAAATAACCGCGCAGTTGGTATACTGGGATTACCAACAGTAAAATGACTGTCTTCGGCATATTGTACAATTTCAAAATAACATGAATCAAAATCATTGTAAATATTGTCGAGGATTGTCAAAGACATATGACACGTAACTGCGCATAGCAAATATGTCATACAGCACAGCTTAAAATGCATAATGCTAACGTATTCGGCAACTCAGTTATAAATAACTTGTGCAATTCTATCCTGTAAATGTAGTTAACTGCAATGTGCCCAGAAATTGCGTATTGGTAGATTGAATATACAAACCTGCATCTTCTGTATAAAGCTTGCCTGGACAAAAGAGCCGTTGTAATATTATTGGGTGGAGACGATTTAAGACTGTAGCAATTATGTAAAACCCTGTGTTTTGCGTGTTTTGAATTCAAACAGCCCAATTAATTATATTATAAAACCACAAAATATTTTTCAAATTTTTAATTTTGTTCAATCATTATAAATATGAAAGAACGCTTCAAAACATTGTTTCCACGGTGACGATTTTCATAACAATCCATTCATTACCAAACCGATTAAATTGCAATAAATTATTCTGATGCTCATGTCCGGAAATAATTGGATATTGGTTGTAGATATATTATAATATAATCATTTAAGTGGGCATTTTTTTATTGAAAAAATTACAAATTTATGATTTAAACATATTTTACGTTTAAGGCCGAATAAAATATAATTGTTTACTTGTTGAATTCTTAAATAAAAAAAGGCCATAATTTTTTTTTTCTAAATATCAAACAATAAGGACATAAATTCTTTGTTTCGAAAATTTTTGTATGAGAAACAGAATTCAATTGTCCCTACCTAATAATCTATTTTTATTCAAATTTAAAATTACCAACATATGTCCCTCCAACATATAAATTTAAGTACAAATTCACTGCGAACCCTATTAATAAAATTTAAAAACACGGTGTTCAAAATTTTGAAAAAAAAATTGCGTCCTCCCCTATGTACAAGTTACTCATATTTGCGTCTATTTCTTTTAGCAACAGTTTTTTAAGTTTAGTAGTTGTTTCCATCATTAGCATTACTGTCTTCCTGCACTTATGTAGTATATCAAATTGTAACTTGTATTGTCTGATATAATTATTTTGTCCAATAGTTTCTGAATCTTCGCTTTTGAGTTATTGCCTCTCACATGGTTAGGCATAACGTTAAAAGCTTGACTTTTTTCGTGGTAGATAACTTTTACTCTTGTAAAGTAGGTTACAAAACACTGACTCTCTTGTCGTATTTTTTTTTCAAATTTTATCGAGCGTAATTTTTCAAATTGCGACGTTGCCCATTTAACTATACATTTACCTACTGGAATTATTATTTGAAGCCACATTTCAATATTTCATCAAAAAACGAAGCTTATGCTCAGATAAGGGAGGTAAAAGGTCTGATGTTATGGAGCTTTTGGATAAGCTTGTAAATACAATGCTAATTAACAACAAGCTTTGGAGCACCATCCTCAGCTGAATTATTGTTGTTTGTCTTATAAATGTTGTCTAAACAGAATAGTGATATACAAGAATGCTATGCTCTCCTTTAGTTTACTACTCTACAACATGAAACTAAGAAAGAAATGTAACAAAATCATGAATAGTACAGCTGTAATCTAGTAACTTAGCAAAATTTTTTAAAAATTTTAAAGGTGATATGTACTTGCCGAAATTGGGACAGGTAATGGACCTGTGTTTCACAACTCCAGTGTTGTGCATCCAGACGCCCCTACCCTAGTATACACTATCTGGATAGTATTCGGGATGTAGAATGACGGCATTTGCATAGTGGCTTTTCCTCGAGAAATTAGATTTATGGTATGAAAGATATTTGGCATTCCAGGGCTTAACGAGGTCAGATATCAGTGATTCCATTCTAAAAAAAAATTGGCAACCTCAACATTAAAAATTGACCTTTGCTAGCTTTTGTTACACTCCAGACAACAGCAATTACCCCGAATAAAATACACCTAGAGCATGAAGCTTCAATTTCATAGGATACTCAACATGAATAAAATTATTATACAGATAATCTAGAATTGTTTGAATGCTTGCGTAATTCTTCATTTGATCTGCGTAAAAGTATGAAGAAAATATTAAGACAGGAATTTGATTTGATGACAATAATTCTAAGGTAAATGATTGATATCATTATTATGGGGAATTCAGTTGCTAGTGTTTTAGTTCATTTATATGTATGCTGCACAATTGTCCCTTGTTGCAGGGTCTAGAGATAGACTAGCCCAGCAATTTTGGTTTTGTAGTTTCATTGATGCGTTTAATTTAAATAAGTAGGAATACAACCAATTGTTTTCAATCCAAAAATTTGGGTGTTTTGTTTCAAGATTTACATAATTAAAATATAATCTAATTGTGAGTGGGTATTAATGGGTTATACATGACGTTGTGACGTCTGGAATTCTCTGTATTCAATTATTTCAAAATAGCAGAGCTCAAAATCATTATGAATTTTATCTAAAATCGCAAAGTTTGCGTTGGCAAAAATGAATGAAGGATGGGTAACATCCGTAGCAAAGAGAAGTATATTCTTTATAAAATATAAATAAATCAAGCCAAATTTTTTAAATTTTTGTGTAGCAATATATATATACAGTGTTTCCCAAGTAAAACGATACACCCCAAAAGAGTCGTTAATGGAGATTTTCAAAAAATTGTAAACAATGGATGGTTTGTTTTGAGATTTTTTTTTCAAGTTATGGGGCTTTTTGTTCTTGATTTCATATTTTTCTTACTAATTTCTCCCCATGGTTATGGGATAAACAAAGTTTTTATTATTGCTGCGTATCGTTTTACGTGGGAAACACTGTATATATAATATTTGTATATGATGTAATGTAATTTAGGAGTTGAGCTCATAATAAGAAATTATGTAATACATTGCTTTTCATTATCTTAAGGCATATTACTATAATAAAAGGCAGTTGGTGAGTGATGAGTCGCAGATTGCATTGCGCATGTGCGAGAGAAAAGGCAAGAGCAAGAGGAAAGAAGTGGAGGGGGGATGGGGAGGCAGTAGAATTGAACTTCTTGTCTTTTAAATCCTCATTTTCATTCAGTGTTAAAAAAATCCACATTGTTTTAGCTCAGTAACGATTATTAATTAGTTAATTGGAATCAAAAATTAGTAAAAATAACTTTTGAAAGTTGAGTTTTACATGAATTTTGGAGTTTTTTAAGCGAACTAACGCCAACTATGAACTCCAAATTGCGTAAAAGCAATTCCCAATTAGTAAATTATGATTAGCAGTTAACAACAATTAACTTTCGAAATGAAGTTTTACATGCAATTATGGGTTCTGAAGTTATGATACTACCCGGCGATCGACGATCGGTAACCACCGGCATAGACATCATCTTGATGACCTCTAGAAGGCATCGGAAACTACTTCTCTCCTCTTCGATAGCTGACTGGTAGGCACCGACTCCAATCTCCAAAGCCAAGACCAATAAACGAGTAAGAAAAAGAGTGGTTGAGTAGTGAGTTTATTGGTTGATAAACAGACCAAAACCTGTGACAAGAACTTGGCCGTGTCCAAGCCAACAAACAGGATTGATGGAATGCAGCCTATCTAATGGCCTGATAACCTGTCCTTCTGACTTCCAACCCCCAACTGCTCTGTGTTTGTGATTCACTTCGCAATTAGTTAAGAAGTGAATTTCAAAGCCATCGGCCTTTCTTCGCCCAAAACTGGTTCCAATGGAGGACGTTTGATCTGACATGACTGATTCTCACTGAAGGTGAAAAGTAGGCATGTGTGAGCAGGTTACGCCCGCCTAACATGCTCACAGAAGTACGCTGAAGCTAACTATAAACTCCAAGTTGCTTAAGAACAATTTCTAATTAATTAATTGTGATTAGGAGTTAACAACAATTAACTTTTGAAACTGGAGTTTTGCGTGCAATAGGGGTTCTGAAGTACGCTGAAGCTTAACAACGAGTTCGTATTTGGTCAAACGTGATTATCAATAAAAAAAACTGATGAAATACTTATTTTTACTAGCGGAGCCGTCACCAGGCGGGAGACAGGAGTGTACACACCTTCAAATTTCTTAGATTGAGGGTTCAATTTGAACACATATGAAACGTTGATGAAAGTATACTCCCGTCTTAGGACGGGGTTTTAAGCTAGTATGTATAGAATACGGACTGCTGCAAACACAACAGTAAGTTGTACAAAAAAAATGACCGTAAGTTGGCTAGCTTGCGTGCAACTCTTTTGTTTGCATAGCATGAGGACATTAAGTTCCACATGCCATTTTAAGCAGCTATCAGCCTACATATATAAACTTCTTAACTATTTCGTGCATGCGGCACGTTGCATTAATTCCTGGGTAAATCGCTCGCCAGCAGTTTGAATAATCGGAGTAGATTGCTGGACATGATCACTTGTTTCTATATTTATATAACTATAAGTAATTTATATATATATATATATATATATATATATATATATATATATATATATATTACATTTTATATTGCTGTAGCTATATTATTGTGTTTTTAAATGATTTTAGGAAAATATTTCCAACTTCAAGGAGTATTGCTGGATTGCAAAAATGCTGCATGCAACATAAATTTATGCCACTTAGCAATTGAATTCTATGTGTATTGTTTGATGTACATCTAGAGAAGGAGGCCTGGTGTCGTAAAACGCGTTTAGCCAGTTTTTCGTTGTGCCCGAGACAAGATAATGACGCGAAACTAATGTAATTATGATGTGTCAATAACATTCACCATAATTTAAAAAATGCTAACAGAATAATTTAAATGTATGCTGAGTCTTGATGTTAACGGAAATCCCAAAGTAGCATTTTTAGAAAAATGGCAATAAGAAAATTTAAATACGTGTTTTGTTTAAGTTAATTGTAAAATTTACTTAGGTACTTTTAGTAGCGAAATATGTAGGCAAAAGAGCGTTATTTGACATTGGATGGTCAAAATGTAAAGCAGTGGGTAGTGATATGAAAGGATAAGGACTCATTAGCATAGATGTTGTCATTAAGCAGGCAACAGACTATCCGTAACTTTCCGCTGTTTCACGGGTCTAAAGCACAAATGCCGAGGACACCAACCTTACCTTAAGTACGCATTTGGCTGGTAACTGTAGGTGACTCTATGCAAGTGAGAGTAGTATTCTCAGTTCTGACAAATACTGTTGGAAAACTTGTCGGGTAATGTTCATACCCTCTGACTGTGTATGCCTTATCACGGATATACGGGGATACACAAGGAAACGTAATTCTTTTTAGGGGAAAACCAACAGCAAAGACTTTAGTGGCATGACTCACTGTTGGTATGTTTTGTTAGATGTCCAATATACTACAAGGTGAATATGTAAAAGTAACCTTGTTTTAAGAGAGTAAAATTAGAATAAAGCCAACACTAGAGTTTTTGAAACAACCAGCACTAAACAAGTAGTTCCTCAAATATGAGTGTCTAATTATACTCAAAAATTTAACTCCACACTTTTAATTTAGCTTAAGTTTTTTTAAGTTAAATTTTTTAATAAAATTAAACAAAAGAAAACACTTTGCAAGATATCTTTTTATTACTTCTGCTATTTTTATATTTCTGCAAATACAAATTTGTTACTAATTTATATTTGCTTGCAGCAAATTTCATTTGCGATTGATTAATTAATTTCTACTCTTGCTGCAACAGTGATATATATGTTCGAATATTTTGTCTTTAAATGTTACATAAGCCGATATGACTTTTACAGTTTACAAAATTATGCAAAGATTTATTTGCTATAAATTTTATATGCAAATGTGTTCTAATAATTGTTTCCTACAATTTCCCTTCCCACCTCCTTACTAATTAACAAGCCGCTAAGCGGGATTCTTAAATAATGCTACTTTGCTTTTACAATTTTAACCAAATTTTTAGTTGCAAACTTAATTCTACCTGATACATATCGAATTGATTCAACTATGAAGCAAGTACAAGCTACCAAAATGCTGCAGCAGAACATTGAATAACAGGAAATTATGAGATTGCTATTTACGCCGAGGCGCTTAACATTTGTGGGTTCGTTCCTAGTTTTCCAAATTTGTTGTTGCATCAGTTCCGTTGTGTTTAAAGTGTCGTGTGAGAATATTCCTGAATGTATAAGTGAATTTAGGCGTTTAATTATAATTCCACTTCGATCCCAACTTATAGGCAAAATACGAACATGCCGTCGCAAGGTCAGTATTTCGTCATCTCCGAGATACAAATTCCTTTTATTTAACTTCAAGGCCTCCAGTTGCACTTTGTGCAGAACAGTTTCCGAATCCAACAAAAGGGTCTTGTTACATTCAAAAAGAGTTGACAACCATGAGTAGTTTGTGTTTTCAGGCAGAATTACTCCTTCTAACAATGCTGAAATTAAAACATCTAAATTGTTTTTTTCTAGAGTTTTATTAGTTTTTCGACGTTGGTATTTCCTTTGTAGAGCGTAGTTACGCATAAGATCAAAAATCTGATTGCCATTCCCTTTACGATAAAGTTGTTCGCGAAGGTATGCATCGACTATCGACTTTCGTTCCGCACGTAGACTCAAACGCCATGTGTTAAACTCTGGCAATTTATCTTCAATTTGGAACTTATCGACTGCCAGAACAATTTGAAATCCTAATTTTAAAGCTTCCTCAAATGAGCGAACTTGACGCACTGGAAGAGGGGATAAGAGATCCAGCGTTAGGGAGCTTTTACTTATACTTGTAAGAACAATTCCGATCAACAGCAAGCTTGCGGTCACGTGACGTATCTTGCGGTCATCTCTAGCAGCTGGGCTTAGTAACATTTCCTGCTCAAACATGATTGTTACGTAAATCAAAATAATGCTGTCTTCCAAACGTTTCCAGTGAAAAATAAATCGAAGTAGTATGGAGAAAATAACAAAACTTGGGATCGCCGTCATCCAAAAACTGGGCGCAAATATTTGAAAATATTTTAAAAACGTAATGTACCATCCAAGTTTGTGGCAACTCAGAAACGTATGCTTAACGTTTCCAGTATAGTGAAACCAAGCCCCCATGGGATATCCACTATCTGACAAGTACTCGGGATAGACAAGTATATCAGCCATATATTTGTTCAGTCTTGTATAAGTTGAATTGTAATTTGCAACGTATTTGCTATTCCAGTTTTCAACTACGTCAAACATTAAAGATGTAATTCCAAAAAATTTAGTATTATTGAGACTTTGATAGCGGTCTTTGGTTGCTTGAGTGACATTCCCAACTTGAATAATATTTACCAGCCTAACGTCCTTTAGCCATCGGATCTGCCATCTCATTGAGAACTCAGCGTGAATCCGATCATTATTTAAGTCGTCAAAAAGTGATTTTAAGTTTTCCAACTTGTGCTGACCAAGAATTGTTGATGACATCGATGCCTGTGTACAGGATTTAATCACAATTATTTCAAAAGACGTATTTTGATTGATTCGAATGTGAAATTCGGTTGGAAATGTCATGCTAGCCTTTCCTGGTGATCTTGGCTGTTCAAAAACTTTGTCAGTAATTAGATGAAAAGAAATATGACATGAAAACTTTTCTTGCGTATACTTGAAACCGCCAACATTATATCGCGAGTTTATGAAACTCTCATAATAGTCTCGGGAAGTATAACCCATTGACAGTGTAACCCAACAAACTTCTTTTTTTAGTTTTACTTATAACCCCAGAGCTTTAATATATTTGTAATATCCTCCTGTCATTGTTCGAGTAACAGTGTGGGCATTTCTTTGTCGTTTAATTTCGGCTGCAATGTTGCTACTCAAAAATACCCTAGTAGTGGGAACGGGTAGATCACCTATTACTATGAAACTGCTATTTCCGTACTGTATAGTTTCAATGTAACATAGTTCAAAGTACTTGTGTATATTGCTCAGGGTTGATAAGATCAAGTTATCATCAACTTCCATAGAGCTTGCTGTTATTCTCACCAGCAGCATGAGGTTGAAGAAAATCAACATAGCAAAATAAGTCGATTTTCGGCCGAAACTAAAGTAGTGTATTTTTTACGAATATTCTTTAGAGGTAGTGATATCGTGTTAGTATTCATTATTAATAAAGTTAGAATTTGAAGAGCAAATGCAAGACTTGGGCTTGAAATTAGCTTGAAAGTGTCATATCTACCAATGTTTACATTGTAATATATAATATGTAGTTATTTTTCTTGTTTGTCCGAATAACACACTGGTCAAATTGTTTGCTGATTCTCTATGGATTTGCGTTTGTCATCCAATAAAAATTACCAGAAGAAAAGAAATTTTGCTAAAATATAATACTCAAACAATTCTAAAAATACTTTTTCTTAAAACATATAATATAGTATAATGATGATTAAAAGTTGTATAAAAAAAGCCAAATGAAGCAACAAGTAGTTTGGTTTTGTCTCTTGCAAAGCAAACACGTGGCTGCCTATGAAAACTTTATGGGCTAACCGTAAAACTATGCCGGTAGGGCTAAATCCTAATTATTCGGAGTAACAAAATGAAAACAAAATGTTCAAAATCCAAAATGTATATCGCCGATTTGCGGCAAATTGGTTGCATATCTAGACTAAAGGGGGCGATGCTGACCTGAACTCATGCTGGCGACAATGTCCCAAAATCGGTAGTGGACGGAGGGGATGTTTCGTAGGCGAAGTCCTGAGAGTCACATTGTGGCCAGGCCTATAAAATGTTTCCATTTTGTAAAAAACCAAACAAAATAAAAGCGCCAAATCTTAGAAATAGCCTTAGTGGTATTCTTAGTTCCAATCGCATTCAGCACAACTCGTGTAGAAAATACCGATTTTGCTAGAATCACAAATTTGCATACTTCAAGCCACAAACTCAAAAAACTGAAATACCAATAAACAAATTCAGAAGCAAACGCAATGATTGCCAACAAAATTGAAACAGAACACATTGTATACAAAGAAATTATAAGGTTACTTTTAGTATCAAGACGCTCAGCACTAGTTCTTATGTTCGTATTTCGAAAAATTTGTTGACGCAACACCTTGGTTGAATTCAAAGTATCTTTTGCAAGTATTCCTGAATGCATTAGGGAAATGAGACGCTTGACAATCGTTCCAGTACGGTCCCAATTTGTTGGAACAATTTGAATAAATTGCGGCGTGCTTAAAATTTCTTCCTCTCCAAGATACAAGTCATTTCGATTTTCTTGCAATAACTGCTGCATCAGTATTTTCAATTTGATAGTTGTATCAATCATCACCGTTTTGTTACATTCAAGGAGTCTGCCTATCGCAGTATAGTTTGCATTTTCTGGTATGATTACTTTGCCCATGAGTTTTCGTGCAATTTTTTTAGCCTTACACTTTTCGCCGCAATTCCGTATTAGGTGAACAATTTGACTGTCCTCATAGTACAGCATGTCACAAAATAATGAATCAATCTTGCTCCGCGTAAAGCTTTTTGCAAATGTTTTGCGGTACATTTCTAATTCAGACACCGCCCAATGAACACGTGAATTGTCTACGGGTAATATGACCTGAAAGTCCATTTCTAATGCTTCCTCAAAAAAACGTAACTTAATTTGTGGAAGAGGAGATAGGAGGTCTGACTTTAGAGAGCTTTTGCATAAACTCGTAAGTACAATACCAGCTAGCAACAAGCTTGAAATCGTCCACCGTAGTTGATTGCTAGCTGCTCGTGTTAGCAGCAAACTCTGTTCCAAAAGTATAGTAATATACAAAAATGCAATGCTTTCTTTTAGTCGTCTAAAGTGGAACACAAATTTTAGTATTATAGAGAACAGAATCATTGTCGGGACAGCTGTAATCCAGTAGCTTAATGCAAATATCTGTAAATATTTAAATGGTGTTATGTATTTTCCAAAAATGTGACAAGTAATGAATCCATGTTTAACAATTCCCGTGTTGTACATCCAAATACCACGTGGTAAGTAAACCCCATCTGGGTAATGCTCGGGGCTTACTTGAATTGTGTTTGAAAAGCTGTTAAGTGTGGAGAAGTTAGATATGTGTTTGGGAATATAAATGGCATTCCAAGGTTTCAGCAGGTCAAACATAAGTGATTTGATTCCATAGAAGTGAGCATGATCAACTTTTAGTAATAGATTTTTGCCAGCAACACTTACATTTCCGATTATAGCAACGTTTCCCAAACTTTTCGATCGTATTCTATGCAGTTGCCATTCCATCGGATAGAGAACATGAACTAGATCATTATGCAGATCGTCTAAAATGGCTTTAACGCCATTAAATTTTTCGAGCTGACCTACGGCAAAGGTGGTTGACGACATCGAAGATTGTATGAACGATTTTATAACAGTTATTTTAAAATAATTATGGGGAATAAATAAAATGTGGAACTCGGTGGATAACGTTTTTGGTATGTAACCTGGTATGCTAGGAAGTTCGAATAATTCATTGTTGTGATGTAGAGAAATATGATACGTAAACTTTTCTTGAGCAAAATTAAGACCCGTGTAGTTGAATCTTGAGGAAATATATGCTTCATAGTTAGCCCTGGTTGGAGGATCTACGGATAGAGTAACTGAACAAATTTGTTTTTGTTTTTTCACTGACCAGTTCAATTTTGAAAGGTAAAGTTGAAACCATTGATTTTTTTGATTGAAATTTGTGAGACTTTTTTCAAGATGTGCAGTATTTAAGTATAGCCTGGTGGTAGGAGTTGATGAACTATAATTAATTGTATGGTTTGATTCTTCGTATTGTATTACTTCTACAAAACACTGTTTAAAGTCGCCATAAATTTGATCTAGAACTGCAAATTTGGCGTCATCAGAAACCGCCGTTCCACGTGCTACAACCGTACTGAAGAGAAGCACATGATCAAACAAGCAAATCATTTAGCTTTTGCTAAATGATTTAAAAAAATTAAATTAAAGCTAAAAAATTTATGTTCCAGGCGTTGAACTAAAATTTATCAAATATTATGCAGCTATTTTCAATGTTTCAGATTTTGCTAAAGCAAGTGCTACTGTAAGGTAAACAGATAATTGCACTGAATATACAAAGTAAAGGTCTATAGAGTTTTTGGTGGGTAGCTTGCGTGCTGCCGATTGGTTTGTATAATATTTAATCGACATTTGCCATCTCAAAGAAAATATTTGCACGTTGCATTCATTGCTAAATAAAACGTCCGCTTGTGGCTTGGATAAGCCAGAAAGTTTGCAATAGACAATTTGAATTTTAAATTTTGTTTTCCTTTTCAATCCTTAAAAATTCTGATGAGCAGAATTTTGAGCACAATTTTATTGCAATAATCAGCCCTCCTGTTTTAGGACTAGCTGATTTGGCTAGGAGTGTTTAATAAGTTGTAGCTTAGGAGTGGGTCAGTTGTTGTGGTTTGTTTGGGTCCTATACAATTTTGTACATATATTTACACCAAATTTTGTACTTTTAACTTTCAAATATTTTTTCAAATTCAAATACTTTTTGACCCAATGACCGTGACTGAATCGACTTTAACCATAGCATATGTATACATTTCCTTTTCAAAATTTGGTAATTATTTGACATGTTTAATTTTAAGGTGACGAAATTCCCACTTCCCATCAAAGTAAAAAAAACTTGATCTTGTTTTTTGACCACGCGAACGCCATTTTTGAACACAACCTTCGTATTCTTACTAAGATCATCTGCGCAGAATTCATTTAAAAAAGTAGTGTTATAAATGCACATGAGATGCCGAAATGTTTGTGCTAGACATATGAAGTGCAAAAATAAATTTTTGGGAGACCATCTCCTCTTCATCCTAGATTATGTCCACTAGAGAATGCAAGAAAGTGGATCATAGGTCAAAGGAACAATTCTTGTCAAATCCAGTGGTGGCCGCTTTATGCTTTATGCTAAACCTAACCGGGTTCGACTTCTGGGGACAGAAAATAAGAAAAAGTGGATATGTAGTAGCGGCGAGTGGAAGCCTGGAAAGTTGCTGTTATGGATAATGAGCTTGGGTAAGTATGCGTAGGGTGGTGTTTAGCCATTGAATTTGCATTAGCTCCTTGGTAGTGAACCCCATCTTCATTGCCCAGCAGCACCTCAAGTGCCTCATTCATTGGAAATCCTGTGGACATTGGCGAAATAAAATAAACCGTTGCAAACGCACGTAACATAAGTAGCGTATTTAACTAATGCCAAGACACTCGACAAATAAGACCCCGAAAACGCCGAGTTTTCAACGAAAACAAATTTTCGGGTTTTGGCGGTCATTTTCGGGTTTAACGCACTGCGGAGAAAGGGACAAGGGTCAAATGAGTCAATGGTAACAGCATAGCTTTTTATTTCATGCA
>VYYI01002490.1:0-14719 GCA_021029175.1 Bilobella aurantiaca | reverse complement strand
GAATTGATTTACTTCCGTAGATGAGAGCTCTTGTGTGATGTCGCCTCCAGGAAACTCCAGGTTCTCCAGACAGAACCACTTGTATCGTTGTATCCAACCAAAAAATTTCTTGGAAAGATGCAAAGGGCTAGCTGGGAAAAATAATCGGGTTGTAATACTTGTACGCAGGGATGATGTCTCCTAGGTTTCAGGTTCATGTTCGGCTAAAATCTGTCTAAAGCCATTCTTTCTCTGAAAGATCTTCTAAAGAAATCCAAACGCATTCTCGCTCAACGCATCTTTACTTGCACGGATGCTGCGTCGCGCTTCTGAAGTAAATCCCTTAAAAATGGTTTCTTTCATGCTGAATGGGAGGTAGGCTTTTTTTTTAGAAAACCGAAAAGCCAATTCATTAGAGATCTGAGAAAAAAAGAATGCTACAAAAAGCTAGGATTATTTTTTTAATTGAACTGGCGTTCTTGCTTACCACAAAACTGGGGACTTGTTGGTCAGTTTACAAACCCTTTTGTAGGTATGAATCAAAATAAAAAAAATTCGTTTTCGTTTTTTAGACAAAAAACATCTTTTTTTTAGACAACTAGAACAATTTAAATTGAGCTAAACGGAAAGTGCGTAGTTCGACTTTATAAAATAAGCTTAATGTTACTGTTTGATTATTTTGTTAATGTTGAATGAACAATACTGCAGCCGAACCTCTGTATGTGGTATGAACAAGGCAATTGCAGATTCTGGAAATGTGTTAATTTTTTTAAATTTAGTTGTGCGGGCCTAATTGCATTTGAACGTATTGAATTTTGGCTTGCGATTCAATCCTTACCTTGTTACAGATGATTAAAGTGAAGAGATCTGCTTTCTCCTGTCCACATTCACCGCATCTGCGTCCATATTTTCCCACTACTATTTTTCTTTTAGACAAAAAAAAAACGTCCTCGAAAGACTTTCCTTTTATTTACAAAGGCCTCTTACCTTTTCTTCTATTTTTCGTGCGTAAACAAAGTCCTAAACACACTTGAGTAATATGGCAGTTCTGCGCGATCTTCAGGTTTCAAGAAAATATTTTCTTTTATTATCAAGAAAATGAGAAAACTTCATTTTCTTCTACACCGATCCCCCTTTTTATTTACGATTCTTGTTCAGTTTTGCAGCGACGAGGAGACTTCGGACAAGATTGAATTTCGTACCTTTTCAAGAACGCGCCCACCCGATGCAGCGATTTCCCGGGCAGTAGTGTCCCTTGTCCTAAAATACGGCTGGACGACGTCCCTTGTCCTTCTCTACTCCGATTCCAGCGATGACCCGCGCTTCAAGCGCGGAGCGAAGAGCCTCTCCTTTTTGTTTCAGTCCAAGGGCGTGGGAGTGAGCGAGACGATTGCCTACCGTGGGCCATATCACCATGGTTACGGGGACAATCCCTTTGAACCTATCGTCAAGGCCACAAGGGACAGGACGAGGAGTAAGGACTCACTTTTTCTTAGGTCTATTCCAGCCTCAAATCGCTGTTGAACTATATCTAGCAGCAAAGCATTCCGTTTTCGTAAAAGTAGGAAGTTGAATTAGAGCCGACAAAAATTGAATTCTCGCCCAATTCATTTTCCATTTGAGATGACGGGGAGTGGGTGAAAGTAATTCCTTGCTCTCATTCACTTTCTCCAGCATTTCCCTCCTCACTTCATCCCTAAGCTTTTAAATTTGAAAATAAAATGAAGAGGTTGAAATAGAATTTAAGAATTTTAGGACTTTATTAACTTTCCCTTATTTTGCATTTTAGTTTACATAATAATCAGCCAGTACTACGAGCACCTCGGACTCATTCTGGCACTTCAGAAGGAAAAGCTCCTTGAAAATGGTATGATTCATTTCAATGAAACTTCATCTCTGAAGAAAAAGGCGTCTTCTTTTGAGAGGAAAAATGAAAGAAATCAAATTAAATTGCACTTTTCACGTTGTCCTCTAATACTATTACGAGGTTCTGTATCCGCTCAAAGATTTTTCCACGTTACGAAAGCTTTCTATTTTGCAGGCAAGGCGTGTCTTCTGTTACGTTTTAACGCATTGATTTTTTGTTAAACATAGTCGTTAAAATCGGATTAGAGCTTTCTGCTCTATAATCAATAGCGTTATATATTAACGTCCAATATGTTGAATGAAACAAAATTTAACTTGATATTCACCCGATCGTGTTACACTTACACAATGAAAAGCCACTTCTCACATTTTGATTTTTCAAACACGTAATATGATTTACTTGAAATAAAATAATGATTTTTGCTTCAAAAAGGAAGCCATTCCACTTAAAACTTTATATAGATTTTCAAAGAGGAAAATATTATTTCTTATCCATAAATTTTTGGATTTCAATTTTTTGAGTTGCTCTTTTTCGTTGATTTTTTTCAAATCAAGTTTTTGCTTACTTGCAGAAAAGAAATACAGGAAGTTAGAATCCCAATTTAGAATTCATTAATATCAAAACTTTTCCAATTACCAAAATGGACGGAAAGAAGTGTTTATTGCGTTATATTTTTAGGTGAGTACTTGGTAATAGGCGTGGCAATGGATGACTACAAGGAGGATGAATGGAACGCGCGTCGCTATTTCCACGGACTCCTGCAGCACGACGAACCTGAAGAAGGAACGCCGCGAGCGTTTCGCTCCTATTTAGGCATAATCGCTTCACCGCCCAAAAACTACACCGAGTTTTCTCGACAAGTAAATCGGCACATGGAAGCTCCGCCTTTTGATTGGCCAAATCCCCTTGCTCGTCTCGGTGGAATGAAAAAGATTCGCATCGAGGCTGCCTATCTCTATGACGCTGTTTTCCTTTATGCAAATGCCCTTCGAGAGACCCTTGAGGAAACCCTGGGAGATCCTGCCAATCAGAACCTTTCTTTACCCGAAGTTTCCGTTGCAGCGTCCCAGCGGATCAAGAATGGAACTCTGATTGCCCAAAAGTTGCGAAATGTGAGCTTCAAAAGCGCAACAGGTCTCGAGTCTGAAATGGACGGAAATGGAGACGCCGTTGGAAACTTTACGCTCCTGACCTTGAAGGACAAGGAAGGGGAAGTTGGCCTGTTTCCGGTCGCCTACTTTGCGAGTCACGGTGACCTTCCGGTAAGACTCACAAAAACGGTTGGCCCAAGAGGTCAAGGTCAAGTTTGACCTTCGGAGTTTTGACAGGAATTGGACCTGAGAGAATCAATTGAATGGATTGGTGGAACGCCTCCGGCGGCCGAGCCCCCTTGCGGATTCTACGGAGAACGCTGTCAAAGTAATGGTTGATAACCTNAATCAATTGAATGGATTGGTGGAACGCCTCCGGCGGCCGAGCCCCCTTGCGGATTCTACGGAGAACGCTGTCAAAGTAATGGTTGATAACCTTTAAATCTCGAAATGAATTCCTGCCATTGAAATGACAATCGCTGGAAAGCGTCTTGTCAGGATAATTGAAAACTGTCCGGGGTGGGTTGACATTGACGGGTCGTGACATTTTCAGGTGACAAGTTGTCAATTATTGCTCTGGGCGTGATCTTGGCTGTGCTGCTCTTTGCCGGATCCGCGACTTACCTCATCTTCCGCCACTGGCGCCTTTCGCGTGACATGGATCGGCTGATGTGGCGGATTGACAAGAGGGAAATCGAGGTCACGAATTCTGGAGCCAAGTCTTTGACGCGAAGTGGCTCACAAACGTCACTGGCTCGATTCTCCAGCGTTTTTGCCCCGCTAGTAACCTACAGAGGTAGAATATTTGCAGCGAAAAAGTTAGATCTGGATCTATTGGTCCTTGATACGTCAATGAAGCAACAGTTGAAACTGGTGATTGCAATTTTCATCTATTGATTTTTGTATTGAAAACGCTTCCTTCCTGACAATTCCAGTTCAATTTCAAAACTTTCTCTAGATTCCCATTCAACTCTTTTTTAATAAAAATAAATCAAGCCAAAGAAATGAATTTCTATGTTTCTTGGTGATGAAAAATTCATTTCGCTTTTTAAATTAAAGTATGCTGAAGCCAAAACACACTGCATACGCTTTCGATAAAAATTAATTGTGTTTCAGCTCCGTGAAATTCGGCACGAGAATTTAAACGCCTTTATTGGCGCTTCTGAGCTCGATGATGGACTCTTGCTAATCAGCGACTACTGCTCACGCGGCTCAATCAAGGACATCCTTGAAAATGGCGATCTCAAACTTGATGACATGTTCATTTCGAGCTTAGTGGGGGACTTGCTCCGTGTAAGGGCTCGTTTAGGCCCTTCTTGAATGTTTCAGCCTTATTGTACTTTTTCAGGGCTTGACGTACCTCCATGACTCTTCTACTTTTCGATTTCATGGAAACCTGAAACCGACGAACTGCCTCGTGACCTCGCAGTGGGTACTTAAGCTCTCGGACTTTGGGTCCGTGTCAACTGGGGCCATGACCATGATCAAACGTCAAGACTCGTCGATTAATCAACTTCACTCCAGTCGCAGGAGTCATGGGAGGGTCTCCTTTACGTCTCAACAGCAGCAGTCCATGGGTCAAGGGTCAAATCACGTGACAAAACCACTTCTGTCGAACACTCCATCAAGTCCCTACCTAGCTCCAGAAATTGGAAAGCTATGGAGGGTAAGCGAAATGAAAAATTCCTAGGCTTTCTTTTTCATTTTCGACATTACATTATTTCATGGCATAACGACCATAGCCCTGGCAAATGGCTTGTACAATAGTAGTTCATGTCTATTTCTAGTAGTCACGTCACTGCTTTGCAAAAAACGTACGAACATAAATTTTTATAACCCACAAAAGGACATTTACCAAAGATAATAAATTTGATTGAGTGTTGAGCCGATTTCAATATTTGGTGTAATGATTTCAATGTTCGACTTTTTTTCTAATTAAAAAAATTGAGATTGTCGAAATCGCTTCAAATAACTTGATTTTTGCTGACAATATGCACTGGACATAGACCTCCATGTCTGATTTATTAAACGGCCATTTTTTTAATACTTTTTAAATTACTTGAATTTCAGAAGGATGTAAAGAACGTTGTTGAAGGGTTTCGACAGGCCGATATTTACTCGCTAGGCGTAATACTCTGGGAATTGCTCAAGAGGGAGTCCCTTCGAAGCTTCCTTAGACTGAAGCAGGAAGCGGAAGTACAAGCTTTCATTCTCGGTTGCGGTGAACCGGGAGGTTTCTGGCCAAGGGCCCTTAGAACCCTTTTCGACGAAGTACATTTTGACAAGACTCGGGTAGAGTCAACCCTGTCCTTGTCTTCGAGTCCCTTGAAGAAGGAGCCCTTATCCACCAGCCTCAGTCAGCCGAACCACGCCTGCCACACGGTCAAGTTCCACGGTGGGAATTTCAAGTCGACCCATGCTCTGACCACCGGCACTGGCCCATCCAGTTCCGTTTTAATTTCGCCTCAAGTCATCGAATGCCTCGAGGCGTCGCTCCAGTTTGATCCAGAACTACGTCCAGACTTGAAGTCACTCCGCGTCAAGCTCCGGCCCCTTCACAAGGGCATGTATGAATCTGCTGAAAATTTCAATGATTTATTTTTAGGAATGATGAAATATTTTTAGGAAATCCAATATTTTTGATACAATGATTGCTCTGATGGAGAAGTATGCCAACAACTTGGAACGCTTAGTGGACGAGAGAACAAAACAATTGAGCGAGGAGAAGCGCAAAGCTGGTAAATAAATCAATACAAATTAAAATGAACAGACAATTGTCAAAATTTTAAGTACCAGTTAGAAAGAATGATAATTAGTACCTAGTACAAATTATTTGTGTAAATAGGAATTATTAAGCCTTAATGCGAACTTATAATAACTTTTTGCAGAAAGTTTGCTCTACGAAATGATTCCAGCGTCAGTGGCTCAGGAATTGAAGGAAGGCCTTCGCGTCCCTGCAGAATCCTTCGAAATGGTATCCGTCTACTTCTCGGACATCGTTAGCTTCACTACTATCGCTGCTAAAAGCGATCCAATTCAAGTAAAAAAATCGATTTTTTTTCTTAATAAAAATTTCAGTAGAAGAAACCTATGAATTGAATGAAAAGCAAATTTAGAATTATTAAATTACCAAGAAACCATGCGCTGAATCAATTCCATTCTGTTCAGGTTGTAGAATTTCTCAACGATTTGTATACGTGCTTCGATGCCGTCATTGAAAACTTTCAAGTTTACAAAGTCGAGGTAAATGGAAAAAGTTCACTAAAAAGTGACTAAAGCATTGTTTGTTAATTTTTTTTAGACTTTAACTTTCACCAATTAATTTAACTCTAATTATTGATTTCAGACAATCGGGGATGCCTACATGGTGGTAAGCAAAAACGTTTTTTTTAATGTATACGAATATCTCAACGAGTTGGAAAACATTTCCTTGCAGAATTTTTTTTTTATTCTGAGCAATCGTCTATTTAATTTTTCCGCTCCACTTTCCATCCATAGAATTTTTTTCCAGTTAATTTCATCGCCACAAATAAGGCGAAAAAAGGCTTGCTGGAGAAAATCGCTTGCTTGACGCTTGTTTGCATTCATTTTTTTCTCGATTAATTGGGAACTAGCCAACAAACGCTTTTCACTGGCTCATCGACATCAAAGCGACTTTCACCAAGCAACAGACTCGACTTTCCAAAAAAGTTCTATACAAAAAAACACAGCACGAGCCTAATGCATTTCCTCTTGGGTCCAGCCGCCCTAGAACTCCCAAAAATTGACCCAATTTTGTGTCATTGAACTCTGACCTGAGTCAATTAACTTTCGTAGGCGAGTGGACTGCCAGTCGCTCAAGAAGGCAATTCACATGCTCTCGAAATGGCAAGAATGGCACTGTATCTCCTGCAGGCAGTTTCCAATTTCAGGATTCGACATAGGCCGGAAGAGACGCTGAATCTTCGGATTGGTCTACATAGGTGAACGATTTTGATTTACATGATGTTTAGACGAAAAACTGACATAAAGATAAAATATAATATATTATATACATGTATAACATGTAATAATCATTCTTTTTTTTTAATGTACTTCCTCACTCGCAGTGGCCCTGTTTGTGCTGGTGTTGTTGGTCGGAAGCGGCCGAGATACTGCTTGTTTGGTAAACCATTTTGCACTAGTTTTAAAATTGAACAATTGAACAAAAAAAAACTACTTAAGATAATTGAAAACTAGAAATGGCTTGCAATACTTTAGGTGATACGGTAAATACAGCCTCACGCATGGAGTCAACGGGACTTCGTAAGCATAAAATTATGAACATTCCGCTTTCAGCCTAAGTGATCGCTGAACGCTGTTTTGATTTTCAGCAAGGAGAATTCATTGCAGCGAAGCCTTCGTTCGGTTAGTGGAAGATCACTTTGATGTAGAACGCCGCGGATTGGTTGATGTCAAAGGAAAAGGGGACATGACAACGTACTGGTTAATTGCCGAAAAACCACTTCCAATTAAGACTTCAAGAAGCTCAAATCAAGTGGGGAAAATCATCGATTCTTAACCAAATTACCTCAGATATTATTTTCTTGTAGGATACCTTACTTTACGATAATTTACATCGAATTCATCCCTAGTTTAAAGCTAAATTTTAAAGGGGAATGTTTGGAAAATGAGAAAAGTAATGACAATTATCTCGTATTTAAAAATGAAAAATGAGGAATCAGCTAAACAAAATTACAAATTACACATGTCCAAATTCTGAACTGTGATTAAAAATTGTAAAATATTGCTTTTGAATAATTCAGCAATAGAGATTCCGTCTGCGATTATTTATATTTGATCGCTAGTATTTGAGACATGAAGTTTGGCAATAGATAAATATAGTAATTTATTAAAAAATAATTGATAAAGAAAGGAAATGAATAGAACAATTATTTTCCTGGAGGAGGACCATCGGGCCTCGGTGGTGGCGGTCCGCTACCGACCTTGTGGGATAAAAAGGCGAGATGACCCTTGTCACATTTGTTGGCATAATGCCCACGATAACCGCACTGAAACAATAGAAAGTTAGGTTTTGAACGGCTTTGAACATTAAATTTCAAATACCTTGTAACAGACGACATCCTCTAGTGCTCTGCGATGATGAGCTGAACCCTCAGGACCAGAGCCTCCTTCCGGCCTTTCGGGGCGATCGCGCTTTACAAATGCAGGACGCGGATGAAATTGGTAAGGTGTATAACCAGGCGTGGGAAAGTTTCCTCCACGAGGTCCTCGAAAGCCTTGCATATCCCCTCCGCCGCCGCCACCACTCGGATGCATATACATTCCTGGAGGCGGTGGGCCACGAGGTGGAGCGTTGGAGCCACTAGATGGCAACGACGCGTCTCCGCCTTCACTAGGGGTTTCATTCCCCTCCCCATCTTGCATATTGTCTGGATTCTTCGGACACTGGTAAGACTTATGTCCAGCCTCTTGACAAAGATGACAAATGATTCCAGCCTTCCTTGCATTCTTGGCTATTTCGTCCAACTGAGGCAAATCAAACTGTGGACTAAAGAAAGGACCATACGTTGGAAAATGCATTTCAAGTCAGAGAATTTAACAATGTGTTTAACCTACTGCATGAATTTACATTCTTTGCCATCGGGACAGAAACCAGCGAGGTAATTGAGACACAAAACTTTCCGAACATGGCGATGCCTGCAGCTAGGACCGTGGCGGCAGAACCCACGATCGTACCATGGACATGGCCTGACCTTTGACTCCGGATCAATATGTAGAAATGGACACTCCTTGTTGTGACAAGCATCTTTAATGTAATAGAATAGAAAGTATTTTAATCAGACGACTGATGAGCCGACTTTGAGTACACCCTAGGCATGAATTCTTAATTGGCTT
This sequence comes from Bilobella aurantiaca, assembly GCA_021029175.1. Classification (NCBI taxonomy): domain Eukaryota; kingdom Metazoa; phylum Arthropoda; class Collembola; order Poduromorpha; family Neanuridae; genus Bilobella; species Bilobella aurantiaca. The sequence continues at coordinate 5,905 of VYYI01002490.1, read as the reverse complement.
ACTGAAGCGAGTATAAAAGTAGCATTCCGGCATTTTCGTCATGTCATACTCGTGAAGAAATTCACATTGGTCACCCTTCTTACAGAGTCCACGGAGCCAGTGCTTGCAAACGATGGTTCTATCACCTCGAACATGTCGAAATGGACATTGTGCTCCCTTGACACAAGTGCCTTCCACGAAGAATACGCAAATTGCTGCAGTTGACTCTATGTAAAAAAGAATCGGTAAAACCTTCAATTGTAAAACAATTAATCAATTACTCGTTATTCATTAATCAAGTAACTAAATTGACAGTAGCTAACTATCCATTCCGATAAAGGGAAGGGGGAAGGCTCCCAGCTGCTGCTCCAGAGCCACCTCAATATCGAACTTGACATTGTCCACATTCGCCACCAGAAGTTCCATAATTATCACCCTAATTAAAATTAACTAATTTATTTTTTATAATTAACAGTTTAATTAAATATTCAACAAATAAACAAATGCCGTGTTTTTGAAAAGAAGACTTAACTTGAATTGATTCAAAATCACTCTCCCGCCACAAGATCCCAAGCACATCGAGTGCATTTCTAATGGTATTTACTTCACGTTCCATTACGCACTTTGAACTTTTTCCATTAACAAGTGGGAACATCGATTAAGTATTAGCCTTAATTTAGTTAATAACTATGTATTGATTAACTAATTATTAAATAGAAACATTCGCGTTTTTAATGACAATTGGATCAATTATTTCGAAATTATTTATAATTTCTTAGACACCGTATGGATTTCTATGTTCTATAGTTATTGGCGAATTCTGATAAAGATATAAGACTATTTCTATATTTTATCTTATGAGCGTGCTTGTATTTTTTTTGACACTAGTTACCTTATTTGTCTATTCGAAAAAAAATGTGACTTTTGTAATAAAAATTTGGAAATTGCTTATTCCTTTGAAATCATGTCTAAAAGCGCAGAAGATACGGTAGACTTTTGCAAACTTTTATCCTAGAATTTCTAGTACTTCCATGACGCTTTTAGGTCTAAAAAAAGTAGTGAAAATCAGCGTATTTAAATACAAGGTACAAGGGCCCTTACCTCACTTACCTTGTCCCTTCAGACGCAACGTACTATTGTTTGGCACAATAATTTGGTTATTTTTAAATGATAATACTAAAATTTGTAGATTAAGTTTAAAAATTTCAGTAAATAATTATTAAGTAAATAATTTTTTTTTATTAATTTTATTAAACTGATTTTACATAGTAAATGATTTATGAAAATTAAAATACTCTAGAATACATTTGTTTTTTTTAGCTACTTTTTATAAGCATGCTTCAATGCTACGAGTGAGGTCATGGCTGTAGTAACCTAAAAATAATGTGTCTTGTTGTTTCCTCCTTTCTGAGAACAGAATTAAAATAAATGGAACACCAACATTGTCAAATTGGAAGTTTACCCTAAAGGCTACAAAAAATTCATAAGCACTTCTAGTCAGGATTTTTGTAACATAATTTGCAATTTATATGAAACACAAAACCGGTCCTGTGTCAAACCAAAAGCTTGGCACCCTATGTGTGACGAAGTAAGACAAAAAAAATGCCATCCCTGTCATAACCGCACTGAATTGATGAATGAGGCATAATAAATTTGTGTAATTATAATGTTGCCAAACACGGCATCATCTATCCGCTCACCAACTTTTAATTTAGTCCTACTTGGTCTCTCTTTAAGAGCATCTGCCCAAGTGCCAACCGCCACCAGTGAAGACGCTCTATAGTAGTTCACCAATTCCCTAAGAAGAAACAACAATAGTAAACTTCTGCTATCACCACTTAACTTTGGTTCAAGCCTCGTCAATTCCATTGGAGAGGTCTGATACTAGGGATCAAATTTTGAAGAGGGGACGAATACTTGCCTCGGCGGTATAGTGCCTTCGCTTGGGATCATTAGTTAGTTAGCATCTAGAGAGGCCAGGATAGACTTCGAGAGCCACATCTTCCTTAACGTTCTGATTGAGATCCACTTCCCAGCATCCCCAGCATCCTTCCCAGTTTATTTCCAGATTCCAATCAACCTGAGCCCCACGACGCACGGAGCACAGTTCATTACCCACCGTGAAATTGGGAATCGGGGAAAAGAGAAAGTTGAAGTTTGGGTTAGGCGGCGGAAGGGCAACTTGTTGCCCGTGCTTTCCCTTTACATTTCCCGGTGCACCGTTGAGCCAGGGCGCTTCTGGAAGGGCCTGGACACGCTTCCAGCGACTCCTTATCCCTCAGTTCGTGTTGGCCTTTCAGCGAGTGAAGTCTTAAGTGTATTTACGTCAACCCCATCTTCTCCATGCAAGGCTCAGCATAAGTGGAAAGCTGTTTCCAACATTCCCAAAGCGGTAATCTTCGTTTCATTCCGCTCACAACCTCCTCAAGGTAAGGGCAACGAGATTACTTAATGTAAAAATAGAACGAGACCACCTTCGTCTACACTTACACATCTAATGCTCAACTTTCAATTTTCAAAAGTATTTGGTAAGGAGTTCAAAAAGAAAAACTGCGTTTTTACTTATCAATATTTACTTGTACTTTTACCATATTATACCGGTATTAAGTATTTTAAGACTAATTTTATTTTATATTAGTATAGTAAGTGTTGTGTAATTCGGGTGAAGAGTTGTTGTTTTATTTTCTAGCTTTTTCTTTGAAATAAAGTGGAGAAAGTTATACCATACATGAAGTTATTAAAAGTATTTAGAATTTCTCTTTTTGGCTATTTCGAATAGAATTTGAAGGAATTTTTTATTACGTTTGACAAGCTTAGTTTAACCGCATTTTGTTCTTTCTGAATATTACAATCTTCCAAAAAATAGCTTGTGCAAAGCGGCGAATTTAGGTTTAGGAAAGTATTGATAGATTTGAACAATTTTAAAACAATAAAGTTGTCGCAGTTTAATATACGGCTTTTGTAGTAGTTTGTGAGTTGTGCGAATGCTTCAAAGAAGGGAAAGCAATTTGTTGGGAGGAGACGTTACTTTGGCTTCTGCAGTTGGGAGTGTGAAACTTTCACTTTCTGCTTTCTCTTCCTCTTCTAAGTGTTCTTAAAATGAGGAGATTGAGATGCGTAAGTTGGGAATGAAGTTCCTTGGCAGTTGTAACAACGGAAGAAAGTTGAAAATTAATGCTGGGAACGGGAGCTAGGGAACGGTTTTTTTGTTCATTTACGTTTCGGCGGCCTGCCCTGGGAATGCTGGAGAGAAAGGCCTTAGATTTTGAGGGAGAAAGCGTGCCGTGTCTTGGTAGCGGCCAAAGTCCCCGAGGTCTTTAGATGCTCAATGATCTCTGAAGCTCAGCCTCCGACTGGCAAAGGAAGATGACAAAGTCACTTTAATTTAATGACTTTCTCCACTTTCACTTCTCTACCCGTCATTACCCACCCAATCAGCCTCCCAGCACATCCTGACATTATCACAACTTCAAATGTCAACTTTCTTAAACCTTTAGAAAAGAACCCGCTTTGTTTCTTCCTCTAATTCTCCTTGATTGCAAAAACGCTCAAAATAGAAAACAATACTTTTCTTTCACTTATTTTTCTTTCTTAAGGACGACTGTATCTCGCAGCAAAAAATGTCGATCCCTTTTTATTTTTGGAAACAATTGGAAGCTTTCTTAGAGAAAAAACGATTCTTTCTTTGCATAAACCACCTCTTTTTTTAAACGCTGATGATCCTCTCATGTCATGATTCATCTCAAGGATACTCTGAGCAAATGGATTTAGTCCAAAATTTATTTATTCCTTTCATTCTTGGGATCATATTTAATGCTGCTCAGAAAAATGCCATTTTTTGGTGGTTTCAAAATACAATCTATATAAGGCGGATTTTGCCCCTAAACATAAAAACCCTTATTCAGGTTTTTGTATACCATATAGATAATGAAGCTCATTAAGTTTAGTTTTAAGAGAAAAACAACAACTTCTTTTGGTACGTATTAAAAGCCTATTCCGAAAATGAAGATCGAAGCCTTCAATGCTTGTGTAATATAAATTTTTTTTTACTTAAAATCGCTGAGGTATGTTTTTTAGTTGAGTTTTTTTTAAATAAGAAATTTTTGTTGTTTAACAACTCCGAGACCTTTCAAGAATTCAATCAGCGTAAACTCTCCGATTTCACTTGGTCCGGATTTAGATTTTGAACGAGGAAGTTTAAGCGCTATTTTAGCGTCCCTTTGATTGCATTTGAAAAACGATACTTTTCGGGACGCGTGGCGCGGTCATTAAAGTTCTGGCTAATTGATTGCTGCGATGTGCTTGTTAAAATTTTATAGAGATTATGTAAAAAAAAATAGCACTTGACCTTCAACTTCTCCCTCGCCATTTCTGCTGTCACATTTTCATTAGGAGAAGTCTAAAAATAAGTGGCAAAGGAGGAAGGGCGTAGACGTTGTGTAACACCAAACCGCAATATAATTCCATTCAATTCATCATTTGGCCTCCACCTCTCTTATGCGGTTATTTATTACGGCCAAATAAATATAGACTCCTTAATTTCAAGAATGTAGCGGAAGGCAATTGGGTTTTTGGTTATAGGACAGGAGCAGCGGTTGCTTTAATTTTTTACAGATTTGACATCTACAAAAGTAAAGGGAAGGCTTTTTAAATAATGCTGAATAGAGTTGCAAAGTGGAAGACGGAATTAATTCCGCTCGTTGCAACATAATTTATGAATCAAGCTATTTTTGATTGATGTGTTGAAGACAGGGAGGTTAGGCTAAGGACTTTTGATTTTCGCTAAAACGCTTAAAATAGATTCCAGGAGAGGAGCTCCAGCGAATTGTAAAGATTAAGATTACGCTTCCTATGCTGCTCAAGCTGGACAACATACGCTGATCCTGCCCTCCGCAACCTCCAGCTACAACAGGAGCCTTATGTGTAGGAAATAATTATGAATAGGAATGGGTCATTTAGGATCTTGAAAAACAACGTAGAAAGCCCACGGCGTGTGCGTGACTGTTTGGGTGCGATATTAAAGGATGCGGATAAAAAAAGGCATCTTCTTCGTAATGTTGTCCCTGTTACATCTTTAATAGCTTTGGCGTTAAGTAGAGTCCATTTCCAATTTGTACTGTCAAGTTTACAAGCCTTTCAAGATTATTTTAGTAGGCCTGCGCAGAAGGCAGTTTTAACGTCAGTAGAGCCCTGGATAAGAATGGACTTTCAAAGTGCTGGCGCCTCGGTTCAAGGAAGATGAAATTATCGAAAGATCTGTTGTCCCAAGGCCTAAAAATAGATTCATAGAAAAACAGAAGGCGAGGATCAAAGTCATGTTGCTGGGATATAAAACAGAATTTGTTATTCAGCCGTTTCTGGAAAGATGCTAATTGATTTTACCTGAAACCTTCATTGAAAGCAGTTAATTTTCTCTGACTACTTCAAATAATTAAAATGACTTTTGATAGCTAAAATTTTTGAAATTCTCTAATGCAAGCTAAAAACAATAATCGGACGCGCTGCTGCAGCTCTTGTTAATAACTTGACGTCTACTTCACATAGCTGTATACCTGCGTACCTGCATACCTGCATACTGCTAAAAAAAAGGACGTTTACTGCTTTGGTGCTTGCCAAATCGTCTTTTGCGGTAACACCATGTTTGAGAAGCCACACTTTGTCTCCTAATCTTTGGCATAGTGCTAACGAATTCTTGAAACTTGTTAATAGCCAGTGCCATTGGCTGTCCGTGGGTGTTAGTCCTAGTTCATTTGCCTGCAAGGAAGACAAGGCAGTTTTTTGGAGGCAATTAAGGATTCAGAAAGAAAGTAATTTATTCTTGGAAACATTACTCGGTCTTTCACCTTCCCAGCCTTATTCGCACCTTTTTCGTCCTCAATTCGCCTTTATTCTGCCCCAAACCTACACGTTCTGGAGGAAACTGCAC
>VYYI01002489.1:0-14720 GCA_021029175.1 Bilobella aurantiaca | reverse complement strand
TCAAAACCGAAAAATCGGCGTTTTCGGGGTCTTATTTGTCAACTTTATTTGCATTAGTTCAATACGCTACTTCGTTACGTGCGTTTGCAACGGTTTATTCATGTTGTCATTGAATGATATCCCTTGACCTTGACCTTTGACCCCCAAGGGGGTCACTTCCGGTCAAACAAAACAAACTTGAACTGCGCCGCAACCTTAGGAACACATCACGGAAAACATATTTGAGATATATTCAGTGGTTCCTGAGATACACGTGTGGCTCGGACGGACAGACGGACAGACAGAAATGACGAAAACTTAAGTATTTTTCAGCTTCGCTTCCGCTACTAATAAAGCGAGTCATGAAAATATTGCAATCATTTTTGATCACGATTGATGAAATAAATATTTTTTTTGGAACCCGTATTTAGGAAATTTACCTTAAAAAATGTATTGTAACCAAGAGTCATTTCTCTCTCAATAAACGGTTCTTACTTAAATTGTGATTTTAGATCAACGTTGTTTTCAATTTTAATCCTTCATTTTTTCATGAAAAGATTTAATGCCCTACTACTTTAAGATGAAGAAGTGCACTTCAATTTAAGTTAAGTCAAGGAAAACGAGCTCGTAGTAGTACAGGAGAGCCAATCAATTGAATTTGAATTTCTTCTGTTTAACTACAGGATTGTTTACCTACAACATATGAACTTGCAGGAAAGTTTTTAGTTGTGAAATTGGAGAAAAGTAGGTGTGAAAGTATTTAAGTTGAAAACATTCATTCTCAAGTAGCTTACATTTTACAGTAGAATAATTTGTGTACACAAACCAAGCTTCTACAAATCTCGTCTAGAAAAACTCGTCTACAATGAGAATTCTTATTACAATTTGCCTCATTTTGACAACTTTCGCAAATGTTACCAACGCTCAAAATCCCAGTGAGAGACTTGCAACTTTGCTACGCAAACCTGCTACAAAACTGCCAAACGCACAAGGGGACCAGACAAGGGTAATGTTATTATCGAATTACTATAATTACGATATTTAGGCTATCCAGTAATGTGTAATAGTATGAGAATCTAAACCAGCCTGTCCTGAGACAGATAAACATAAGAGTCGCCCATTTATCACTTGAGCCTAACAGAACGTGCTACCCTAAGGTCATAGTGCCATACAGTACAGTGACACTTTATATGCGACTTTCAGTATCACATACACGACAGTGTCAATATTGTCAATTATGCGACATTGTAGTGTCACATATTCACTCGAACCGCGATTTCCTAATCTGTAACTTATTGTCATGCTGAAACTGACTTTAGATTTTTTGCATTCACGTTTTCTAATCGTCTAAACGTTGAACAAGTCACAATTTAAATCAAATTTTAAAAATCCAGATTCACCAATTCAATTGGTCAGACCCAAATGGTACGCTTGTGCTAAGGCGGGCTTGTTTAGCCAGCGCTTAGCTACTAATAAAAATGTACTTAAACAAAAAAAAGGTTTGAAAAGTATAAAAATAAAGCCTATCATGGCGGTGTTTCGATTTAAGTCTGCAATATAAATAAATTTAATATATATAATAGAAACATACTTGAAAGAAAGCTTTTGTCACGCACACACGACAAGAACCTTCCGCTTTTAGTATATAAGGCTGTGTAAAATTACCTTAATTCTTGATTGATCTCTCCACTCAGCTCTCCAATTATGTGGATAACTTCTTGAGATATCGTGCCAAGAACGATGCGGCATTGTATTCTATCCTAACAAGCCCTGTCGGCTCTGCAGTACTCTTTTTTGCTGGTATAGATCTACACACATATGCAAATGGGAACTGGGAATTCATTATGTTTGCTGCGGAAGGAACTCGTTCAAACGGAAACTGGTTGAGAAGTGGTGTGTACATGAAACATGTATACGAGACTCCTAGTCAAGCTGCAACAATCGGCGTAAATTTAAAACTTGACGACGTAATTGACGAAGCTCTTAGTCGATTTGTCACGGAACATATGCTAGAAGACGGTAATACTAAGGTTGGGAAACACATGATACATAATTGAGACCATAACATATGTCGCATAAAGCCGAAAACAATAAGCAAATCTCTATATTTAGCTAACTGAAGTTGCTGTGCAATGTAGGGTGGTCTTTCGCGGTATTCAAGGGGAAGAAGAAAAAGTTCCACATCTAATCATTGCTATTGCAATGTTTAAACAATAAGCAAAACCTCTTCTAATAGCAGGTTGCTAAGAGATTGTTTGCTTTAATAAACAAATTAACAAATAAACAAACACCCCTTTGTCAAAGTGTTGTCCGTTAATTAGACAAGAGAGTTGCGTTGCCGTGCAAAGAGAACAGAAAATAAGTTTTTGCTCCCCATCCAAGAGAAAGTATTAATGGGGGTTGGCCATTTGCACTTTGTACTTTAAAATCGTTCGTCTTTCTGTATTTCCGTTTGACATCGATGCCTAAAGGAACCACTGAAGCTACAAGCGCCATATTTTACACATGAATGGGGAATGCATCTACGCTGGTTTAGGGCCAAACTTTGGGCAAAAATCACTTCCGGCTTTTTTAGCGTCTAAGGTCAAATTTCTTAAAATTTATCGTGGGTTGACCAATTCCGAAACACCATTACGGCGACGGGCGCAAAATTGGGTGGGGTGATTTATAGTCAAACTCCTGGTGAAATTGACTTCCAGTTTTTACAGGGTCAAAGGTCAAATGTCAAAATACTCTAGTAACTGTGTTTTGTCCAATCCTGCTACACCGCTGAGGCATGAGGCTAAGGGCGCAAAATTTAGTACATAAGTAAGAATGACTAGAGTAGTTCAGGGCAAAATTCCGGAGGAAATTTTTTTGCCGGTTTTTTTTTTAGGGTCAAAGCTCAAATTTTGCGGGTATTGTCATATCCTTCAGAGGCTGTTGGAGTTGCAATGACAATATTTTCCAAGCAAATTAGTTTGGTATCTTGGGCGGTCGAACTAGGGCAGTTTTTACTTTCGTTTTTCCCGGTTTCAAAAATGGCATTGTAAATATGGCTAAGTTTAATTATGATACTTTCCGAGTATAATATTCCAGCACTTTACTATTAGACCTACAGGTGCCCTCGGTTCCAAATAATAAGTTGATAGCTAGAGTGAATGGGGCCAAACTCCAATTAAAAACTAACATTCACATTAAGTATATTTTTTGTAACGGTTATTGTCATAATGGCTTGGATAGCTGTTGGTTTGTTTTTATAGTGACGGAAGGAAGCTGCTAAGCAAGCAATTGCCGCAAAGCGGCGATGTAGCTAGTACTCGATGAAATACTAGCACTATATATATAAGGAAGCACATTAAATTTGACAGGGTGTCATGTATTTTCTGATCATTTTTGTCGCGTTATGATGATAAAGGGGCGGGGTAGTGGGGAATCGGTTCCACAAAAACTTACTTGCACTTCAAACTTCAGCACTTAAATGGGCATCATCTTGAATTACACTGAAAATTAAATACAGGAAAAAATGAAACACAATTAAAACGTATAGTTAAGACTAGACAAACAAACAATTTGCAGCATGGGAGCTTCTTTAGTTTTAATTTGTGAGTCACCCTGCCCTGTCACGGGCTTGTTTGGCTAATTTTACGAAGTGTATTATTCAATCGCAAAGTCTCATGACTATTCATAAATCATAAACATATGAATAAAGTGTGCGTGAAAGTGGGAAGAGAAACCAGGAAGAGAAACGAAATACTTCATACTAATTGCCTGTCTTTGTGTGTAACGGTTGTACAAAAACTTCCTTCCACCCGACTCTTCCTCCTCACACGGCTCCACAGATGGGCGTTAAATATACCAAAAAATACTCTTTTAAAAGTTATACACTAGAACAATTCTTTATTTCTTTACCTTTTAGACGACCCTTGACTTTTTAGAGGACACTTGACCTTTTACATGTCTCCCAAAATCGAAAGCACGGGTTTTCGAGTTTTTGCTAATTTGATAAAGTTTATGATTAATTCTATCAATTGTGTAACATTCGAAGCTCGTTGATTGCATTGACTGGTATAATTATTTTGTTAGTAATAGATTGTTAAATAACAAAAAAAAGTTTAACATAAAATTATAGTTACAGTTAATTTGAAAAAAATTAAACTCTTGTTAATGTAAATGAGTAAATGTAATGACGCCATCGTCATTAACTTTAATTGGCGCCATAATTAAATTAACAGTGTGACACATCCCATGACGCTCAATTAGCTCACTGCCAACGTCATTGTGCCAAATTACTCACTTTCCTCACGCAAAAAGGAAGTTGCAAACTTTGTTAATTTCACCTAAATTTCACGTCTCACTCTCACAAAAAAGGCTCGGTTGAATAGACAGCGGCGCCAGAAAGTCTACAGTTGAACTTTGGAGTGATAAGTTCCTTATCACCAAATCAGGACAAATCAGTTAGTTAATTATCATCAGAGTTAATTGAGATTAAGTTATTGATAAACTTAATTAACTATAATATTACTTTAAACAAAGAGCAGTATTAAGTTCCACGATTCGCACAATGGAACCCTCTATTCTAAATCCGGTGAGTATAGTGTAGTATGAAACTACAATTTTTAATGTTCTCAATTATATTAATTGTTAACTTAATTGTCAATTATCCTTCCTTAGCCCGTTCCTTATATCGGTTACATCAACGGTGGATTCCGTTCTGGGAGACTCGTTCGAGTTCAAGGGAGAGTTAATCACAATTCACATGGGTAGGTAAATTACAAGTTTAAGATTATGGCTAATTGCTAATTGTTTAAAGTTAATTGTTGATTAATTAAAAGTTAATTGTAATTAACAGATTCAAGATAGAGCTCCTCTGTGGATCAGACCCTAATCACGATGATGTGGCCCTTCATTTCAACCCCCGCTTTTCCGAATCTGTTGTCATAAGAAATGCACGGAACTACTCGTCATGGGGGGCTGAGGAGAGGGAAGGGGGGCCCTTCCCCTTCGTAAGGGGTCAAGTCTACGAAGTACTCATCCTCTCTGAGCAACAGCACTTTAAGGTAATTAAGCTTTTAAGGCAAAGTTAATTGGCTTGTGATTAAGGATTAATTGAGTTGAAATGATAGGTAATTGATTTGTAATTATCTAAATAGCTTAAGTGCTGTGGAAAAAAATTTGAGCGATTTTGATTTCCAAATAATTTTCGTTCATATTGTGGCCTCCTATTTTGTGTATTTTTAATTGCACTTCATTTACATAATTAGCGATCATTTACCATTAACTTAATTAACTATTTAAGTTAACAATTTTAGCTATTTGTATAGCTAATCAACTAAATATTTTTAACTTTATGGTGTATCGATTTTTATTTGAAAACTTTCAAAATGTTAACTTCCAAACTTTAAGGCATTTTGAATGCTAAAAATCATGTTTAGAATTAAATTTTTCGATTTTTAAAAATCATTTTAAAAGTTCGTGATTTGTAACGTTTTTGGTCAAGTGTTACATGATTTGTGTTTTTAATTGAGCTTTAAGTTAACGCAAAAAATTTGAAACAGAAATTAGTTTGAAAATTTAGAACAGCTGTTTAAAAAAGTTTTTTTAATCCGTTTTTTTCTATTTGAACAGATTGCAATCAACGGACAGCATTATGCAGAGTTTAGTCACCGCCTTCCGGTAGAGCGCATTAATCACCTGGCGGTGGATGGAGATATTACGATTTCATTTATCCAGTTTGATGGACCCACCACCGACTCCACCGGTGCCCCATCACAAGCTCCATCAGAAAACGTCGCCTCCGCCCCACCACTTCTCCAAGGTGGTCACTATGGTGGTGGACACCACGGTGAGCAGTATCCACCCTACGGCCCTCCCCCTGGTGGACTTGGACAGGGGCAAGGCGCACCAATAGGATTTACTCCACCACCGTACCCCACCGGTGGAGCCATGGGTGCTCCACCATTTCCTCAGCACGGTGGATACAGTGGGCCTGATCCCGGAATGTATGGTGGAGGGCACGGAGGCTACCAGTCTCCACCGCAAGGGTATCCACCACAGAATTATCCTCCACCAGGGGGATATCCTGTAAGAATTTTTTTTTTAATTTTAAAACAATTTTTTTTTTAATTCCAAAAACAAAACTTTTTTTTTTGTTCAAAACGAAAACTTTTTTTTTAATGATTGTTAAACATGTCGTGAATTTCATAGGGTCACTATCCACCACAACAACAACCCTACGGAGCCTACCCACCGCAACAGTATCCACCACAACAGTCACCATATCAAAGCCAAGGTGGTGGCTCGAGCGGGGGAGGGCTGATGGACACTGCTGGAAAAATGCTGGCTGGCGCGGGATTGGCGGGACTTGCGGTATATTTAGAATTTTCAAATTAAAAAAAAAAACTTCAAAATTTTTAATTTAACTTTTTTTTTTAAATAGAGCAAAATCCCGGGAATGGGAGGCGGTGGACACAAGCAGCCTTACGGCGGTGGATATCCACCGCAGGGAGGCGGTTACCCACCACATAGCGGAGGTGGCGGTGGTGGCTTCCCTGGGGGAGCTGGCGGAGCAATGGCGGGTCTCGGAGCCCTCGGCCTCGGTGGAGCTCTAGCTGTAAAAGCAAAGAAATTTTTAAAATAATTACAAGTTCTTAAGTCATTTAAATAAAAGACTGAAAATGGAAATACGACAAAACTATGACATTTTTAAATTTCAAAATTGAAAATCAGTTGAAGGAAACTCAAACCTATTTCTAAAAAAAAACGGTTTTTTAACTTTTTGAAAAGTTTTTTATGAAAATTTTTTGAAATCTTTTTTTTTAATTGTTTAGGCCAAGGTGCTAAAGCCCAAGAAAATGAAAAAGAATAAGAAAATGCTCAAGTACGGGCTTCCATTGGCAGGCGTGGGTGTGGGCGGCTATGCACTTCATAAGGGAATGAAGGGCTTCAAGCGATCAAGCAGCAGCAGCAGCAGCTCGTCCTCTGATTAAAAACATTTTTTTCAAAATTCAACAAAAAAAAATCAAAATTTCAATTTTTTTTTTCGAATTTTCTAAATTGTGAATCTCTCATCGAAACTTGAACAGTCATACTCTCCTGTGACGTGAATCCGTCCGGAAGAGCGTGCCTTGCTTCTTATTGACAACTTCCGGTGCTGGCGAAAGTGTCAAATTTAAATTGAGGTGTTAATTAAGGTGTTTCTGAAGTTAATTAAAAGTAATTGTAGATCTAATTACAGTAATTATAGTTAATTACCTTACCTTTGTAAAGCGATTTGCTCTCTCAAAGTAACCAAGGCTGATGAATCCTAACCACTATTTTGGATAAAAATTGTAAATTGTAAAATTAGTAAACCTATTCTAACAGTATTGAACTAATTTATAATAAAAAAAATTGTGCAAAGGAATTTTAACTAAAAAAAAAGGTAGGATTATTTCCAAAGAATTCACAATCGTTTTAAAAAAGGCACACCTATACTTATTTCAAGTTTATGAAACTGGGTTTTTAAATGGACAAAAAAAAATCCGTATATCGTTTGCACACACCTCGACAATTAGCCAACGGAAGTATTATATAAATAATTCGAGAAGTTTCGGTGTTCAAGGCAAATATGCAAATTAATGTGAAAATAAAACATTACAAAATAACCTTGAATACAAATAACCACAAAATTCCAATTCGTCACCAAGAAATTCTTTCATGATTTTTCAGTCTCTCGTATGCGTCGTCTCGCAAGAATTTTTGAACCTAAACTTTGTAAAAAAAAAAAAAAAATTTATGAAATATGAAATTTTTCACTAAATTTGCGTCAGATTTGGTTTGAAATGTTTAACGAACATAAGTCTAGGAAGCATTTAAAATAATGATGGTAAAATAGATTAATTGATTAAATTTATTAAATTGAAAAATCAATTCCTTATAATCGTAATTTTAATATTTAATCAACAAAAGCCAGGAAAGCCCATCTTAGAACAGGGATTTAATTTTTATACCTAGATCCTCCCGTTCTAGGATGGACGGTTTGGCTAGTGTTAAGTATACTAACTTTGCAATAGATTAGGTGTAGGAGCAATACTATCAAAAACATACAAAGAAGAGAATTCCTGCTCTAAATGACCATCTATGGGAGCTATATAGAAGCGATTGTTATGCACTCACATGCAGCTTATTAGAAACTAGCTGCGCTGCGCCGCTCCGCGGCGCTTGCTTGCTAGTCGCTTCCCGTAGTAACTATAGTCCCGCAGTCCCTGTAAATGGCTTTCTCATTACATTGAAAACATTTTCAAAAACATTTATTACATCACGGTTGAGCGCACTTGGGAACTGCCCCCAAGGCCATGCCCGTGCCCAATGTTTGGTCCGTAGACCGAGGCTAGGAGTTAGTCCCTCTTTAGTAGCTAGAGCTACTAAAATATATAAGGTTAAATTAAATAAAGATTTCTCTATATACAATGTTGGACGTGAACCATTTGTCAAGGCCAGGAATGAGTTTCCCTTGCTTTAACGATTCTAACATCTTCACTCGCACATTTGCTTTCTTTGTACTTCGCGAGAAAGCAACATAAAGCTGTCCATGGCTAAAGACAGGCATAGGAAGGTAAATTCCCACAAACTCAAGCGATTGTCCTTGGGCTTTATTAATTGTAATGGCAAACGCTAATACAATAGGATATTGTCGCCTTCTCAACTGGAATGGCATATCATTATCCGCTGGTACCAGATCGATTCTTGGAATAAGGACTTGTGTGCCTTTGCACTTACCTTCTAATATTTCAGCTTGAATCACATTAGGTCCTAATGATTTTATAATAAGTCGGGTCCCATTGCATAGGCCACGCCTTTTATTCAAGTTTCTTAATAACATTACAATTGCTCCAACTTTAAGTTTTAGCATGTGAGGAGCTGTTCCCGATGGAGTCAAAGTATTCAGGTATTCAATAGGATAGTCGTCAACGCTACCCTCTCCATCGTCAACGATGGAGTCAACACTTAAGTATGTCACTAACTCCCCATTTGATCGCTCAAGGACGTCATCATTAATTCGATGAACATCTTCGTTTTTGGGGGTCAAAATTGCCCTTCTAGACAACTGCTTTACATTCTCCTCGTTGAGGCTAATCTTTGTCCCAAAATGGAATCGATGATGTCACCATGCTCAACGCATTCACTTGGAACTTCAACTACGTCTTCTCCAAGACTATATTCATTTTTAAGATTGCCACCGCCAAGTTCAAGCAACCACTTATTGTACTCTACTTCATCGAGTGAAGTACGCATGTTCTGATATAGCTTCAACACTGAGAAATTGGACCATACTTTAGAGTTCATCACTGATGATTGTACAATTTGGACTCTTCCACCGTGCCTAACAATGGGAAGTGTTTGCCTAAAATCTCCTCCAATTAAGAAGAGCTTATTTCCGAACGGTTTGTTAACACCAGTTACCTCCCGAAATAAGCGGTCAACAGCATCCATATTAAAACATGGTGTCATCGTAACTTCGTCCCAAACAATAAGAGAGGCTTCGCGTAATTGTTTTGCTTCTTTTGAAGTAGGCTTAATTTTTGAATTTGATGATTCGTTTGTCTTTATGCCAAGACCGAATCTTGAATGATAAGTTGTTCCATCTTGTAGCAAAGTCGCAGCCAATCCAGTGGAAGCAACGGCACAAACCTTAAGGCCTCTTGATTGAAATGTTTTCATTAACGTGTTGTACAGAAAAGTTTTCCCACTACCTCCCGGACCATCCAAGAAAAAGCATTTACTATATGTTTCAGACTCAAGAGAATCCATGATTGTATTGAAAGCTAATTTCTGAGCATCGTTTAACATTTGTTTTAAGCTCTCTGCTTCTTCAGTGACTTCGGTTAGATCAATTCTGCCAATTATAGATTCAAGATCATCTCTAGGTTGTGGAAGCCCATAATCAGCACATGATTTGCGGTGCATGTTAAAGGAGTCATCTATATCCCGCAACGCCAGTTCCTCAGCCATTTGACTGCCATGAGTTCGAGAATAATCTTCGGTCAGATCAATTTTATATTTTTCCCACAATGTTAAAGGATTTGTGGGTTCACCGAAGATGCAGATCACGACAAAAAGATCTCTTAGTTGAGAAGGCATTTGGTATGCGATTGCATCAGTGATACAATTTTCCCATTGTGAATCATCAAATAACAGTTGCATTGCGATTGCAGCTTCTTTGTATGTATCGTATACTATTCCATTTACAGCTCTAATATCCTCAAATGACGTCGGGCCTTTGACATGTAAAAGTAATAATCTCAGGTAATAAAGTTCTCCTGAAGCCACTGAAACTGTAAACATGCGACCAATCGTTTTACCAAAATGCGCTTGTCTTCTGTGCCAACCAAATTTTGGTTGCCCAATCGGATTTTTNCCAATCGGATTTTTCTTCCAGACGTAGTGCTCTGGTATGTCAACGTATGTGTATTGGTGGGCATCCTCATTATTTTGGTTTAGCTCAAAAAAGGCTTGAAGCGTAGATAGTTTTGAATCAGTGGCATCATCAACTGCACTTGACTCATTTCCGTCCTCAAAAATGATAGATTGCATATTTTCCAGGTGTATTGCCAGTCTGCTAATTACATGTGAACTGTCGTTCATTTTCTCTTTTCGAATTCGGTATATAGCTTCCGGGGCACTAATATACCTTGTATCCAAATACATTGCTGGTTCGTCCCAGTTAACAGTGTCAAAACGAATATTTGCACAGTCATGACCCTTGTAAATATACTTAAACAAATACTTCACACTTTTTACGGAAGCACAAATTTCCACATTAATGTGACTGTTGTATTTGAGTGAGAGATATGGATTATAAGGAACAATCCACCTATTATCAACCAGGAAAGGCCCTACTTTATGTAACGGGAGAGTATTTCGTCTCCTATAAAGCGGATATCCGTCAACATTTGGATTTGTATCGTCACAAAACTCCTTTGGAAATTTTTTGGTGCAAGTACCATCGCTCATGCAAACACACTTAGGGTTTAAAAGGCCGCAAGGCCCATGAATCATATTTTGCATAATAATTGCATGCAACCGAGGATGCGTGCTTGGGTCTGGAATTTCCGCACAAAAAATTTTGTCAATGCTTTCCGCATCACGCAGCTTACTTTCATTGTCCAATATAAACAACATGTGAGCATGCGGTAAGCCACGTTTTTGAAACTCAATTACAAAGACATATGCAACAACTTTTCCAAAAATATTCTTTTTGAGAATGTCATCCAAGAGTTCTTTGAACTTTACTTTAAATACGCGAGAAACCAAATCCGGCCTAAATTCCGGCTTTTGCCATGGCTTTAAATTCTCTGTAATTTCACGCCACTTTGGGTTACATGTCATTGTAATAAACAAATCGGGTTTGCCGTGCTTTCTTACGATTGTCATTGCGTCTTGAAAATTTTGCTGCATTGCCCTGGGACTCCCAGTGAATGATGATGGCAATATAATTGCAGTTCCAGCCTTTAGTCCAGCGTTTTCTGCTTGGTTGTGAATGTGGTCCATAACCCCAGCATAAGTGTCAACTCGAAGTTGTTTCTGGTTAAAGCGTATAAAGTTGAGCCGATACGACTCAATTTTTACATAACTGTCAACAATAAATTGCTGTGTCAATTTTCCAGCATTCAAAAGTGGGTTGAATTCATCTCTGACAGCCAAGCGATAAGCATAATATTGCAATTGTGTTATTTTTGTGTTGCTAGTCGATTGCTCATCGTTCTCTTGATCTGGTACTATTCGTCCCATTCCATTATGGTAGTTATTACTTAAGGCAGTTTCAACCGTCAGGTTTGTTGTCCAGCCACTGTCACCATATGGAAACAACAATGGATATGTCATTGCATCACATTTTTTGTGAAGGAAACTAATTTGCTGCGTTTGATTCGTGCTTCTGGAATGAATTCGTATGTCACGATCAAATGGAGGTTCTCCCATAGCATTCTGAAATACAATTGCAACCTCATTACATCTTGGGGCGTTGTAGCGCCTCTGATCGTCTGATGCATTATTTACAATTGACATTGTCACTTCTAAAGGTAGCCGATTCTCTGCCTTAGCTTTTTGCTCTTCCTCAATTTCAAACCCTCTCATCATTTTGTAGGCAGTAGCAAAAGGGTTAACCCGTTGCATCAACGCGCCAAGATCACTCATCAGCGATTCTATACATGCTGAATTAGATTTATCAGAAAGTCGTGCGTTCAATGCATCGGAAGCGTCGAGGATGTAGATTTGGGCATATTTGGGAGTATTTGCAATAGATGGATGCAATGGACCAGTTCTATGATAAATTTGACCATGAATTCTGAAGCAATATGGACCATAACCCGGAGGAGGCGCAACTTGTGCTCCCATTGAGGCGAATGCCAAAGCGCTGTTAAAGGATCGAATGTTATCCATGAAATTTCGTGAATTCTGGAGTTCTAACTTCATTAAACTTGTAATCATTGCATGAGTCTGTATGGGTCTCAATTTTATTTTGCCTTTTTCACAGCAAGAAGTAAATTTCTTGTCTGCCGCTCTTTCGCCTTCGAAATTTTTAGAATTGCAGTACTCGCAAAGAAAATTCATTTGTCCACAATAATGTTCAATGAAATTGTTCTCATCTATTGATACAAAATTTTGCTTGCCAATATTTTGCATTCGTTCAGCTCGACGTCTAAGGCTTAAGCCTCTGATACGTGCGGTGCGATTATTACTACTACTTGCTACCGTTTGCTCGGATTCATTTGCTCTTAGATTTCTAACGCAAATTGTATTCGCTTCACGATCCAAAATAACTTGTGCTGATGTCCTATTCGCTCTCGTTCTCCTTTTCCTTACTGCAGCTGGGGACATTGATAACTGCCGTTTATCAGACATTATTAAAAATGGTTTCAAAATATTCCTTTGTATAGATTAGTTATCCCCTTATTTGATTGGTTTTAATAAAAATAACTTTTGCCTTCACTAATTTAAAGATAGGTTAGGTTTCCTTTCATTAAACCTTTTCAAATAAATTCTACCTTCATAACTATAGGTTAGTATAGTTAGTATATAGTTAGTATATAAGTTCACTTTCACCTTTTGTTTCAAAAAGAAGTTCGCCTTTTGCTTAAAAAAAGAAATTTACGCCTTTTATTTCAAAAGGAATTTGCCTTTTATTTGAAAAAAAAAGGATTCACGGCTTTTATTAAACAACTTTTCCTTATATTTAAAAAAGGATTTGCCTATTATTCAAAATTGGACTATGCCTTTTATTTAAAAAAGAACTTTGCCTATTATTCAAAATAGGACTTTGCCTTTTATTCAAAAAAGGACTTTGCCTATTATTCAAAATAGGACTTTGCCTATTATTCAAAATAGGACTTTGCCTTTTATTCAAAAAAGGACTTTTGCCTTTAGCCAAAAAGGACTTTGTTCCAACCCTAATCCCTAACCTATCTAACCTAACTATCTTCGCCCTTTGGCTTATGGCTTTAGTTAATTTAATTACTAACCTTAACCTCAATACTACCACTAAACAAATATATAATTAAAACCCTAAACTTAATACAATTACTAAAAGCAAAACAAAACAAATCTAAAAAAATCCAACCAGCTGATCAAAAATAATGAGCTCCGTTCACCTCCACTTCTTCCTCAACACTGAATTTGAACAAATTGTGTGGTTGAGTTGAGAGAAAATTGAAAAAACGCGCATGCGCATTCCTGTTCATTCTTTGTGCTTTAGAAAAAAATTTCTCTCAACTCAACTCAAAACCCACACAAAAAAAACTCCATAAGGTTTTGCCGTCCCATGCAAAAGGATTAGGACTTACAGGATTTTTCCTTCTCAATTAAGGGTGGATTATCTATTTTTGTTATTATTATGCTTTTTTATTATTATATGTTTATTATTAGGCGTACATTTCCAAAATTCCAGGCGTGTCGATTCTGTTTTTTTTTATTTCGGAACCACTGTCACACCACTGTCACACCACACCACTGTCACACTAGTCACTTCCATTGCCAAAATCTGTAAATTTCTACCAATGACATGTCAAAGATTTAAAGAATTAGCGACTTGGACTCATTGGTGCCAAGTCATGCAATAAAAAATAAAAATAGCTAATGAAAAATGTCCAGAGTGCATAATTGATAATCTAAAGAACTATGGATATCTAAAGGAAAAATATTCTTAATTTTTTAGAAAACCTAATTAAGCCCAGCCAAGCTTATTAACCTAACCCTAAAAAATAAACCATTTAATTCACAGTAGATAAATATAGGTTCAATTAATTAAAATTAGGGTTTTAGGTTGAAATAAAGTTTTTCACAATTATGTAGTCTTGTCACAATTTGCTATAATTTTGTTTTACACATGTAGACATTTCTCGTCTAGATACTGTTATCTCGAAATATTTTTCAATAGATACTATTGAATACCTATTCACTGACCTGATTGCTTTTGGCCACCCACTTGTAGAAGGAAAATGGCTGCTCATATTCTGCCGAGTTCGGCTTGTAGTCCTTCCAAAGCTTTTTCAACTCCGCCTTATATGAGGCAATATCCGGTTCTTTGGCGGGTGGTGCATTGGAGCCGTCGTTGTGGGCCTCCTTCAGAATTCTCAAGAACAATGACTTCAGTTCGTTCTCCAAGGGCAGTTCGTCGTAGAAGGTATATCTTTTAAAGTTCACGGAAGTCACCGTGAAGCCACCCTCTCCTAATTAATCAACTCTACATCAATTAAACCGCAATCAGTCAACTTTACATCTTC
>VYYI01002488.1:0-14722 GCA_021029175.1 Bilobella aurantiaca | reverse complement strand
TGGTGCGAGCTTGGGGTACTGCGCATGCCTGGTGTTGCGCCGGAAGAACTGCGCAAGGGCAGCATGTTTGGTGTTGTGAAAAAACGTATATTTTAGTATGATAGTTTGAAGATGTGCTGGGAAATTTGAATTTTTTGTGTACGGAGAGATTTTGCGGTGTTGGTGCAACACGTGCTGGATACATGTTGTGGTAGCTGTCGAAGGAAAGAGGTTTTCTTGGTGCAACATGTGTGGGAGGCCCGGTGTTTAAGGAATGCGCAGAAGAAGATTAGGTATTGGTGCAATTTGGGAACGGTGAAAGTTGGGACGGAAAAAAGACATTTTTGTTGCACCTTTAGGGTGGTATATTTTCAGAGTTGTGGTAAATTTTTAAATTTTGGATCACGTTTGGGATGGTATGTTTTAAGAGGGGCGGGAAATCGTTAAATGTTAGTGCAAGTTGGAGGTGGTACAATTTGAGAGTTGCGGTAAAGATTTAAATTTTGGTGCACGTAGGAGGTGGTACATTTTTAGAGTTGTGGGAAATATTTAAATGTTGGTGAACGTTAGAGATGGTAAATTATAACAGGTGCGGTAAATCCTTAAATGTTGGTGCATCCTAGATATGGTATTTTAAAATTTGGAGCTAATTTTAATTTTCGGTGCACTTTGGGGATATTACATTGCAAGTTTTGAAAAACGTGAAATTTTAGTTCAATTTGGAGATTGTATCTTTCAAGAGGCGATAAATCTTTAAATTTTGGTGCATACAATTAGTGAATTTTCAGTCACTGTAACAACATTTCCAACCTTGGTGCAACATGTTGTGCCTGTACTATGTTTAGTCACTGTGTTATGGCAATACAAATATTGGTGCACATTACCTTTGACTCTTTAAAAACGCGTTAAAATTCGTCCAGCGTTCACAACATGCATCGATTCTTCTTTGGTGCAATTCAGTGCACATTTGTTGACCATTCGTCTGACTCGAATTTAGTCACTGCACCATCCATTACGAATCATATCCCACCGTTCCTGTAATACTGATTGAATCACTGTACAATAATGTACTACAAACCTTGGTGCATCATACTTCCGGTGCATGAATTCATTTCACAGAGCCCGCGTAACTACAAATTTAGCATCCAACACCTTCATACTCACTGACCCACTCCGCAAAGTTCCACAAAACTCTTGGTGCATCCTTTGGTGCACATTTTTTTGCAACCCTAAAACCCCCACTGCCAAAAAGAAACTCTGTTCGCAACCTTGACGAAGTCAATACTGGTGTCCTTTGAAATCCCATAAAAAAGCGTCACGTACCGTTGACTCTCTGGCGGGAAATGCGAAGGACAGCGTCGTCGTGGCGAGGACACCACACCGCACGGCTCGATAAGACATATATGCACGCTCAAACCTCACTCAGTCAGTGTTTTTCCTCAGTGACAATTAATGCATACTTAATTACCTCTGGATGGGCCGGAGAGCCATTATCGAGTCTGACGAGGAACGTCCTCAAGTTCACCCCTGACCTTTATCAATCACGGTCACGGACTCTCAATCCGACTGACTCTGCCTGAGAGTCTCTCTTGATCCTCTCTCATTTCCATTCCGCACTCCCAATTCAAGAGTGCGGCTACAAAGTGCTGACGGCCATTAGTTTTCCTTGTCATACGTCAAAGTCCCTGCCGCGGGGCAGTTGCGCGGACTACCCTGACTGACTGTGAGCCTTTGTCTCTCATGATGAGATTATCGAGCTGATAAGGCCCGCCGAGGACCTCCCTCCACGCTCCCCTTTTGTTGTGGGACTTTTGGGATTTTTCATGCTCCCCTTTTGTGGGACTTGATGGGATTTTTTCCAGAGTCCTCAAATATTGTCAGCAAATCTCCTCCTCCAATCAAAAAAGTGGATTTCCATGCATTCCATGCTCGTGTTATTTTTTCCACTGCGAATTATGTGAAAGGTGTGAACCCGTCCGACTGTCGTCGTCGTCGTCCACCTCCCAACTTTAGTTTGTCAGTCGCGGCGTGCACGCAGTCAATTTGTTTTGCACGCGAGAGACTTGACCGCTGACTGAAATCTTCCAACTCTTTTTATTTCATCTGTCTCTCTCTCTCTCTCTCTCTCTCTGTATCACTGATAGGAGTCTCACGTAGACGCCATTAGGGTTGGCTCACTAGCTCGCTGGATGGAGCAAATCTAGTGTAGTAGGAGCGATAGGAGATAATGTGAGAGTGGAACAGGGGCAATTAGTATAATAGCTCTGCGCATATACACAAGTCTGTGTCTGGCTGTGCAGGAGAGTTATATTTCTTGAAGCTCGGCAGCATAGGCGAAATGGGATGAAAATCCCATCATCCTCATCATCATCATATGTCATTTCGCTCCAGATGAGGAGCATTCATATGTAATTATCGAGGGAGTGTCCCTTTGATTCCATTGCCCCAGGCGTCATCATCGTCATCATCTCGCGTCCTTTTCTAGTACTACTGAAGTATACGCGACGCTGGCAGATCACTTTAGTCCGTGTTTCCAGCAGTTTAAATGTAAGTTGGGCTGAAACCGACGTGGAAATGGAAATGCGAGATTTTTCGAATTCTGTTTTGCGGCGGCGCAAGTGGGATTCCCGCACAAATCTTCCCGCGGCAGACATAAGCAGATATAGTGTAAATTATTAGCGGGGCAAATCTGGTTCAGAGCACAGTCCGTTTTGCATGGAAAAAATATGGAAAAGTCCTCCAGACTTGCACCGAAAATTACACACACGCGGTGTGTGTGTGTTTGTTTGTTTGTGTGTGTGTGTGTGTGTGTGATAATAGCTAGTCGGTCCAAAAGGCCCGCGCATATCGTCAACTATTATGGGAGGACCGGAGCGGACGTAAACTATGAGACTATTACACGTATGGATTTCAACAGCATGGATCCCTCATATTTTCCGGAGAAAAGAGAGCCTCGGGCCATACGTTTCCATTGTTTATTGCAAAAAAAAAACCCTTGGCATGTATTGCATATACTTCTGGCTCACAAATGCACACACTTTTGCCCCGATTACGTACTATAAGCTAGTACCTCCATGCATACACCACTGCAACCGCAGTCTCCTACATGCCCCTTCACTCGTCTCAAGGAGACCATGTGAGGAGAGTTGCAATACTGTACTACTAGTACCATTAGTACTACTACTGCTGCTACCAGCAGTAGTACTAACCCATGTACCACTAGTGTATTCTGCAAGGATGTGATGATCGATAGCTCGCCACGCTCTTCTTACTCTTCCGCCCCGTATAGCATCATCATGCTGAGCATGGAGGCCGCCGCCCAGTATTTACTGCCGTTTAGTACAGAGTTTTAACCCACATGAATGGCTGAAGCAGACCGGCCTAACTCAAGCCGGTAGGGGGACTCGGAAGTCATGTCATGGTAGGAGCTCTCCTTCCTCTCTCGTATAACACACATACACACACACACACACACACACAATTATTCCCAAGGGCAACCTCCCACCTTTTCCGCCGAGAATATCAGTAGGGCAGCATGATGATTTTCATGGTTCCAGTATTATTTTTTTGCCGTCAAAGAGGACGAGCCGTAGAATGGAGCTAGGAACTATATTGTACACCCACACGGGCGCGCCGTATGCACTGCCTGTGTAGCTATACGTGTGCAGACAATGAGAGTAATAATGTGTATGTGTGTCTGTGTGTGTGTGTGTAGTGGTAGTAAGTGAACTCCTGGTGATTCTATAACTCGGACTGTGAGTGAGTTAGTGAGTGAGAGAGTGAGGACGGGATTTACTACCTTGACTGCAGTCAGCATTCAGCATCAGCAGCTTTATTATGGAGTGGAGTTGAGGACGTGGACGAGTATGCATGAATATATCGTCAATTTGTGTACGGATAGGTTGAGCATAGGGAAAGGTTAAAACCTTATGGATGGATGAGAAAATGGGTGTGTGTGTGTGTGTGTGTGAGAATAATTATGCACGTAAAGGGCAGGCGGTATTATGTGTGTTGTGTTCCCATCTGGGTGTGTGTGTGTGTGCTTGTGTGTGTGTTTCTAGCAGTGCTCATGTGTGCGCTTGTTTCTGTGTATATTTCTAGCTATGTTTACTTCTGTGTGCGTGTGTGTGTGTGTGTGTGTGTGTGTTTGTGTGTGTGTGTGGAAGGAAGCCAGGCCGTAGCCATGGTCTTGCTAGTGATTCCGATAAAAAGTTTGTGGATGGATGCATGACTGCTGCTGCTACTGCTTCTGCTGATGGTTCTGCCGCTGCTGACTACTCTGTATTTTTTCCACCATATTATTATTATATTTACTGACACACGTTCGCAGACTAAAGTCCACTATACTCTCCACACTGGCATAAATGCACATAGCCGCAATGCATAGGATTTTGGAGCAAAACGGTAGTCAATTCCTGTAGTGACTTACTCAGTAAAAATAATGGGTTGGTGAAACTGACTGAATGTGTGTGTGTGTGTGTGTGTGTGTGGATGTATGTGTACACAAACGTGCGTGCTATACGCATGTACACGAGCTCACTATGGGTTTTAACCCCATTCTCCTACCTTTGGCCAACTCATTGACTGCCTGACTGAGAGTAACTATAAAATGTGTAATGTACCCCTGCGCCTCTGTTCGAGGTTGATATTTGGAATTGACTTTTCAATGGTGTAATCCTGATAATGATGATGATGATGATGATGAGTAGTCGAGTAGTCGTATAGGGGAGCGTCATCCTCACTATCATCACGATCATCATGATCATTTGCGTCCCTGGATTTCCTTTATAGACAAAAGATGTGTGTGTGTGTGTGTGCACTGTGTCCACATGTCCACGTCTGTAAGGTAGAGGCAAGCAGACGAGTGGAAGAACTGGTAGTGTGTAGCCGCCTATGTGTGTGCGCTACTACCTTACAAATAGGAAAAAATCATTCCCAACAATCAAATGCCTTTATAGACTATCCGACTATCCCCTGCTATACGCACGACACGGCACGGCAGATACACTGGCGTAGGACGTGGGCAGAGGGAATAACATTGACTCACCCAATCATAATACACACACACACACACACATGCACACTTCCACAAAAATACACACACACACACACACACACATAAGAGCCACCACAGAGCCTTCTGGCTCCGCACCCTCTGAACAACTGTTCTAGCTCACTCACTCACTCACTCACTCACTGACTCACTGACTCAGTTTGAGCCTGGGTGTGTGTTCACAAGGAATTAAAAGTTTTTCTGTGTGTGTGTGTGTGCGGGCGGGCGGGAGGTCGGCGGGTGTGTGTGTGTGTGTTTGTGTCAGCCGTTTACTACTATTGTGTCTCCGTGTGTTTGCGTGTGTGCCTGTGTGTGTGTGTGTGTGTGTCGGCGGTGATGTTCTTCAATGTCCAATAACAAGACTAAAAGGACGACTTGATTGAAGCCTCAGATTTTGGGCCGGGCCTGAAAATATATATACAATCACACATTAGTGTCTTAACATCTTAAAGTCTGTGTCTTATTCATAACTTTACTCATCTCCAGTGAATGATCGAGTGTGTCTGTGTGTACCTGGCTCGAGTTGGGTCTGGAGGAATCTATTATTATTATTATCATCATTATGGGTTCCCATGTTGTGATGGGATCTTGAACGACGGCAGTGCGACGTTGACTGTTTCCTCATCAATTTCGAAAAACTTGTTGTTTGATCGTTGGATCGTTACTGCAACAGGAAAACTGAAAGAGATCAAAAGATTATCACTATTATCATTATTATTAATAATATTGTGAGACTTGTAGTGACGTCACCAAAGGTGTTTTCCATAGCAGATTTACAACCCAGGATCAGCCAGAGCCACAAACTACACATTTCTTCAACCCACACACTCGTACCAACAACCACTATGTCCAACAAGAGTCACAAGGAAAATTTGAATATTTTGAGATCCATTCTCATCCAATCATTGCCCAAAGAAAATTTGCCTTACGGTAAATAATACGGCGGGCCAAACTGGCCTGTCCTCACGTATTTCTATATGCATGGCCAGCATAGGCAGATAGTTATTTGATGGGAATCAATAAGTGATGATGTGTGTGCGTGTGTGTGTAGCTGTATGTAAATCCCGTGTTATTATTATTGCCCGTGTGGAAAATGATGTTGTGGGGAAAAAATGCCAACAACTCCTTCTGCATCTGCAGCTTCATCCTCATCTGCATCTTCTTCATCTTCTTCTGCGATAAAGAGAGTGGTTTTGGGCGGGGATGACGGGGCAGATTTGGTCCAATTTTCACTCATCCGCAGCCCCAACACAGCACACAGTCAGCACACAGACGATATTTTCCGTTATTTTGTCTCATTCTCATCTTCAGCAGGGTTCTCTCGTCTTCATCATCGTTCATATGTTGATGATGTGATCATGCTGTGATGCGGACTGACTGACGGACTGTGAGAGTGGGAGTGAAAAAATAACACTGACTGGATTTTCACATGAATAGTCAGACGTTATGGAAGGTATTTATTGTAGTTGTAGTGTGACTGTGTAGCTCTCTGTGCGCGGTGGATGGCAAGTGAGAAAATCTCGTTGGAATTTCTGGAATTTTCCGTCATTTCTCCCCATGGTTTCTTCGGGCTGACTGTGACTGTGAGTCGTGCGATGAATGTGTGTGTGAGTGAGGGGTGGAAAGTAGAGGAGAGTTTGAATGTGCCGCCGTTTTTCCAGGGAACATTTGAATTTCCTGGACACTACTACTGCAGCTCCACTCCTTAATACTGTGTGGCTGGCTGCGTATGTTTGTGTGTGTATATGGTAGGGAGACACTATATAGGTTTTAGTGGGTCGGTCCAGTCAGTCATGTTGATAAAATAGTACGAATGCCACTACTATTACTACTACGGCTGGCCTGCTGTTGTGTGTGCTATAATGCAATGCAGCATTACTATTACTTCTCATACTGACTGACTCGAGAGAGTGGGTGCTGGAACTGCAGTTGTGGGTTGTTTGAGAAGTCCGTATTATCGTCGTGTGGTCCGTCGTATTTTCTGTGTAAGTTTGTGGTGTGTGTGTGTGTGTGTTCGGTGTGTGTGTGTGTGTGGAGTTGGGAGCGGTTCGAAATTTCCAAGTGTTTCTCCAGAGGAATTCCAGGTGCAGGAGGTTGTGTAAAAAAATAGTTATCTACAAAATATATTTGTAAATGTTTATTTATCTATACTCGTTACTATCTATCTATTATTGGTAATATTCCTATTTTTCTTGGAGTCAGAATATATATTTGATTGTTTTGGTTTGTTTTTCTTGTTTTTTAGGTAGATCTTACGTAAAAGATTTCGTAGGTACTTACTTACTAATTGGAGGAAAATATCCAGATAGCTCCTGTAGTGAGTCTACATATTTGACTGAATGTGCAAGATTTTTTACTGTTAAATTTCAGCTTGGATTGTTAAATTACAGTTTCGATTGTTAATTTGAGCTTTTGGATTGTTAAATTACAGTTTCGATTGTTAAATTTCAGCTTGGACTGTTAAATTACAGTTTCGATTGTTCAATTTCAGCTTGGGTTGTTAAATTGCAGTTTGGATAGTTTGTTAAATTTTAGTTTGTATTGTCGGTCAGATTTCAGTTTGGATAGTTTGGTAAATTTCAGTTCAAAAGGTTTCCGCATATTTAATTATCAATCCGCTTCTTCGTTCGAGATCTTCGTTGAGATTTCTAGGTGTGCAAGGAGCGGGAAGTTTAAGGGGGTTCAAGGTTTTAGATTATTAAGCGACTTGTGTGTGTGGGAGATTTTCAAATGCTGGTAAAGTATGTACTTTTAGTACGAAATATTGGGAATATTAGTTTGTTGGTGACGGTAGTTGTTGACTTTTTTTCTTTCGTTGCAGAGGATTCCAAAATTGTCCATGACGTAATTGCGGCGTATTTATAATACATGTGTGTATATATATACATATGATAATAAGAAAATACGATCCTGTGAGAGCATTAACGAACGAGACAGTGAGTGAGTTAGTCAGGGAGTTGAGGGGTCAATTCGTCTGGTTTTACAACAACTCGTTGGAGAACAAGTAATATTGACGTGTGTGTGTGTGTGTGTATGTGTGTGTGTGCGTGTGTATTTAAATGTGTAATTTTGTGTGTGTGTGTGTGTGTGTCTATAAGTTGCACTACGGTGCAATGCTAATTGTTTTACACAAGGAAGAACGGGTTGGCTCCCATTTTCTCAATCATATTTGTTGAGTTTACTGACCGGCAGCAGCACAGCTACAGCCATCATCGCCGCCACCGCTGCTCCATTTCCCTGTCGTTCCCACTTGATCAAGCTCTCAATCACTTTGGCCCAATTAGTAAAAAATAATAATATTAAATTGAAAATCATGGGGCCAGTATTTATAACGGTTTTAATGAGGGAAACTCTTCCAAAAATATTTAATGTATATCAGGCAAACTTCTCAAAAAATATTCAAAATACAAATGGAGGGAATTCCTCCTGTAGGAAAATTTCGGATAGAACCAGTGATTTTTGACGTGCTCCTTTTTGACGCTCATGGAAACTATGGTTGACTCCTACTGCCTCCTTTTCATTTCTCAAATATTAATAATAGTAATAATTATCATTGTTTCCATTTGTGTAGATGGATTCCGTTACATGGCTCCCGCCCCTTCTTCATTTGCTCCTTTGATTTTACCCATAAATGCTGTTCCTGCTACCACTACTACCGCTGCTGGTGCTACTCACGTACTTGTTGTTGCTGTTGTTGTTGTGGGAGCTGACTCTCTCGACCTATTTGTTCGCTTAATCGTTCCCCTCGTCGTCGTTTTTTCCCTGTGCAAACGGACGGACAGTTAAGCAGCCAGGAGGATTAAGATAGTGACGTGTGTGTGTGTGTGAGGCTAAACGGTCGTGGTCAGATTTAATGGGAGTAATGATAAAGTGTATATGCTCCGGCACCAGTTAGTTGGTTAGTGAGTTAGTTAGTTTGTTCTTGTGGCATTCCGTCACACTCAAGTGTTTCCTTCCTTCGTATTTTATTATGAGTAAATTTCCTATGCGTGGAATATTCCTAGTCGTGGTGGTGTGGTATTATATGTACGTGGATCAGTTTGGGTTAGTTTGGCTCCCGCTTATGTCTGTGGCTGTTTATGTGTGTGTGTGTGTGTGTGTGTGTGTTCAAGTCACAAATGTTATTTCCCTCAACTGACTTCTGTTAAGGGAGTGTAGTACTCGCTCATAAATTGGATGAGTCCACCATTAAGTGTCTTGTTCTTAAGATGGATGATTAATAAGGACTTTCTACTACTACGGATGATGTGGTGGCGTGTTTGTGTTGTTGTGCATGTGTGTATGTGTGTGTTTGTTGGATTTCTAATCATTTCCTACATGCACATACAAGTAATTTCGAGTACTTAATAATAATATCGGAACAGGTTAGCCGTCCATATGTTCGCACGGGTATGGAGCGTGCGTGAGCCGGCGTGTGTGTGTGAACAAGAAATGACTTGTTGCCTTGTTGCTGGGTGAAAGTTATCGTTATTATAATGATTATTATTATTATTATCGTATTCTTGGTGAGTCAAAGTTGATAGTGGAAGTGAGGACCAGGTGGAATATTTGTCAAGTTTCGGTCAGTCAGGATGAAAATCATACATGATGTGTGGGATCCGCAGTGTACAACACATGTTTTCTTGTGGGTTCGATTGTTCAAGTTGTAATGTGAGGGGTTGCAGTTGTGAGGAAGAGATAATTATGAAGGAATGATTATGAATTAAATTTTTGTATTTTTTCTGTATATTTCAGGTGTAAATAATATGACTGATCACGTAAACGATAGTAATTCCCGGCCGGGCTCCGCCCAGAATGCTCCGATCCAGAAGACTCCTTCGAAGGCGGATCAGCAGCGGTTGGAGAAGATCCAGGCACTGCGGGAGAAGCAGAATAGTGAGCGGTTGAAGAAACTTGAAGAGCTTAAAGAGCATGTGAGTGATTTTAGTGTGTGTGTGTGTGTGTGTGTGTGTGTGTGTGTATGTGTGTGTGTGTATGAAGCTGGAGGATTGTAAATTTGTAATTATCGTAATTATTACCGGAATACATATTGAGGTTGTAAAGTCATGATTATTGATGGTATGTTATAGACGAGAATGAATCTTGAACGAGATTTTTTCTAGTCCGAGTTGCTCCTCAAGGTGGTATTCCCAAGTTGGTTGCGCAAGTCGGTGGTGGTAGTGGCAACGGCAATGAGGAGGATTCTCATGTATATTTCTTATGTATTTCTACGGTTGCTATCGCATTGCCTCTTTTGGACAGTGAGGAATGGCAATGGGAATGGCGGCGGCAGGCCATTGGAATGAGATCATGTGTGTGTGTGTTTGTATATATATTATCAGTTGAAAAACAGGGTCCACCCTGACTGACTCAATGACTGTGAGTGACGAGAGGGTTTGGGAGGTGATGCTGTGGTATTTATTATTATTATTATTATTGTATAGGGTGATGGCTCGTGTGAACGTGGTGATGTAGTCATGTCTTCAAGCTGACTGAGACTTGTAGTGATGGTTGTGAACCGGTTTAATAGTGATGATTTTAAACCGGGTTTAGTCACATTTTTAAATGCGGTACAGCAGTACCGTCTGTGAATCTGAATAGTGTGAACGTGGCTTAGTGAGTCGTTAAGCCTGTTTGAATCGAATGTCTGTACGTGGGTGTTGTGGGTGAATCCTGTAAACCGGTATATTCCTCTGAAGCTGGTTTAAGCAATGTTTCTTAAGTCTGGTTTACACTGCATCGGAACGTGGCTTAGTAAGGTCTTTAAGCCAGGTCCAGTGAATGGACCAGGCTTACCGAGGTTTCCTCTTCAGGCGATCCCATTAAGAGATTAAGCTGGAGGAATCAAGTGATGCTGTCGAAGTAGTGACTCTAAGCCTGGTTTAGTCTGATGCGTCTAAACGGGATTTAGTCATGCCTTAAGCCATTTGAGTCAAGTCTCTGAACCAGGCTCGGTAATGGTGTTTAAGCGGGTCACGTTATGATGCCTCCGAAGCCGGTTTTAAGGAGTGCCTCTAAGCCTGGTTTCGAAATGTATCAAAACGTGGCTTAGTAATGTCTTTAAGCCTCGTTCAATCAAGTCTCTAAAACTGTGTGGGTTAAGTAATGCCCGTAAGCCAGGTCAAGTGCCTCTAAGCCTGGTTTAGAAATGCATGTAAACACGGCTTAGTAATGCATTCAAGCCTGGTTTAAGCAAGTCTCTTAAACTGTGTGGGTTAAGTAATGCCTGTAAGCCTGGTCAAGTGCCTCTTAGAGCCTGTCTCAGTAACTCCTCTCGTCTGTCTGAACATGGCTTAAGAGAGTTGGCTTAAGCCCAGTTGAGCAATCCCACTCCGAAATGAAGGCTAACTCACGTCCGTTCCACTCAAGTGATGATAATCCTATGCCGACCTCCACCGAGTTGTCATGTTCACTTATTCAAAAATATCAAATTTAGTATGTTGCGCATAATGGCGCGGAGGGCACGGAGGCGGACTTTTTTCTCCTCCTACCGTGTATTTTGCAATGAGTAATTTTTTTTGAACTGATTTGAAATGTTGATCATCTTAGCTCATCATCTTGTTCTTGTTTTTTTCTTTTTGTATCTGAGCAGGCTGCTGCGGCTGCGAAACTGAGGGAGGAACAAGATACGCGGCGGAGACGGCACTTTCTCGAATTAAGTAAGTCTCTGACTCACACGGGCGGAGAGTCCAAATGTTCTCAAAAATTTAAATGAAGAGTCAGCAGATGTGTATGCATGATTGATTGGTTCTAATTTGAATTTTCCGCCTTTATTTTTCCCCAAGGTAAAAAGGATGAGGAGCGGCGGCGGGCTGCGGAGGAGCGGCGGCGGTTGCTGGAGGAGGAGCGGCAGACGGCCCTCGTCGCTAAATTCCAGTCGAAACAAATGACGTCGAGCATGATATCCACATCCTCGGCCCGCTCGTCCAACGAGCGGAAATATGCCTTCGGCTCCTGCACCCCGAGATTAATTGAGAATTACGATGGGTTTCTATGGAAGTCACAGTATAATTTAAATTTCGCTCCCGCCCCCGGCGCTGGATCCACGTCTGCTAGTGATACTGCGAAACAGGGGAGGGCCACGTCCGCACAGGATTTATTGTCTGGAAGTGAGTGGAGTCAAGTCGAGTCTTGAATAAATCTAATAATTTTTCCTAGTCCGAACAGAATGTGCTAATGTAGAATTTAAGGGGATTTTCACGATATTTTAATGTTATTGCTATTACAAAAAATATTGTGAAAAAAATTAGGGTGGAGGATTTTGTAATCATGTGAATCTGATCCATCATTTTTGATTCCTGTATATTCCTCTTGTACATGTCTGTCTCTCAGAGCGACGGAATGTGATGTGTAGGAGTATGTACTACGACTGGGATCAGAGCCGGACGACCATTGACAATCCGTTAGTTGTTAATCATGCAAAAGGGCCGAAGAGGGGTAAAAAAATATCCCTTTGAGAGAAAATATCTAGATGTGTACTTGTTGTTTTTGTTGTTGTTGTTGCTGCTGTTGATATTATTATTGTTCTAACGTAACTCTGTTCGTTTTCCTGGATGCACCCAGTTATGATTTTTTGGGAATATTTTTATCGCTCGGCCTGTAGTGTTTTGTAGGGAGATTCAATTTATGATATTTGGTTATTAATTAATCGTATATTTTGGTAACCATGTTTTTCATTTACTTTTTAAATTATTTCTATTTAGTATAATGCATTTTTTTATGCTGCCTAACTGTGCCCGTTTTTTTGTTCGTAATGTTGACTTGAACTCGAAGTTTTATTTTAGTTTTTGATTATTTTTTTCGAATGGCCTTACCGAGTGTTTCTAGATAACTTTTGGTAGTGTTTTATGTAGGCAGAATGACGGAGGTTAGTTTCGACAGGGATCTTTGCTATACTAGATAGTGCACTCGCATGACGTTTGACGATTTGCTGAAGTTGACTTGATTTGATTTAGATTTAAATGGTTTTAAAGTGAGATTCGATTTTTTGGAATGACTTTGACTACAAACGAATTTTGAGGGACGTTGAGTTTGGGTGAATGAGGATTTTGGTGGTATTTTGATGGGGATTTTTGGTAACTTGGATGGGAATTTTGGCAGTGTTATGATGGGGAATTTTTGGTGGTCTAGATGGGATTTTTTTAAAATTTGTGATGGGAATTTTTTGGTGATCTAGATGGGAATTTTTGTGAAATTGTGATGGAGACTTTTTGGTGATTTTGATGGGAGTTTTTGCAATTGAGGTTTTTTATTATTTTGATGAGGATTTTCCGGTGATTTTGACTGGAGTTCTGTTATTTAGATTTTTCAACATTTTAATGAGGATGTTTCAGTAATTTTAAGGGTAATTATGGTCATTGAGATTTGTTTCTAATTTTAGTGAGGATTTTCCCGTGATTTTGATGAGAAGTTTCCTGTTTTTCAATGGGGATTTTTCTTATTTTTACGGGGATTTTCTTTTGTTTTATTAATTTTTATTAGTTAGTTTTACAGTATTCGTTATTTTCATGTGGACTTTCTGTTATTTCAAAAATGTATTGATTTAGTATTCTTATATTATTAGTATTATTCTTTTATTGTTATTATTTCAAAGGACGTTTTTGAATTATTTTGGTGGATTTTTTTGTCAATTTGAGGAGGATTCGTCTGTTACGTTGATAATAATTTTTCGGTGATTTTGATGTGGATTTTTCAATTTTTTTTCTGAGAATTTCTGTGTTTTTAATGTGGATTTTTCAATTAGTTTTCTGAGAATTTCTTTGTTTTTAATGATTATTTTGTTTGTATTGTGATGAGTATTTTTTTAACTAATGTGGGCAATTATTATATTGATAATTTTCGTAATAATCTTGTGGATAGAATTTGGAACATTATTTTACACTGGTTAGCTACTTGGAGGCAGGATAGAAGCATGGACTGAATCCCTAGATTTTATTTTTCAAAGTGAATTTACTCCGACTAATACTTAAGGACAGTGATTTTGTTGTAACAGAAAATTAACATTTTAAAAATTCCCGCCTTCGCATATAATATGACTTTCTTTTTAAATCTCTCTGTCTCTCTCCCCCCGTAGATGATGACAGTCCTCAGAACCGACTGTACTACTTTTGTGGCCGTCGTAAGACGGACCTGACCCCGACCATCCCGATCAAGAGGGACTTCACCTCCCCGCGAAGCACAACGACCTCAGGTAGGTTGAGTAGTCGCTCCATGACCCGCTTAGATAAAGTGTCCAGCCCGTCCGACGGAGCGGGGCGAACCCCATCGCCGAGCGGTAATCTTCATCAGAGGTCAAAGAGTACGAACCAGTTGTTTAGATTGACCAGGACTGAATTACTGAGGCAGGAGAAAGCAAAGAAACGGGAGGGTAATTATACTTTGCCATGATGATTTTTTTAAATTTAATTTATTATAATTTTTTTGTATCACTATTTTTGTATAATTTCTTTCCACTTTTATTTTTGTAATTTTTTCCCACGTCACTCTCTCTATCTCTCTCTCTTTCACTATTTTTATGTTTCTCTCTTGTGGGTTCTCTTCCGTTATTTGTTATTGGTGGCTGATTTGTGTTTATAATATTGTATATCTGTATTTATTTATATTTGTTACATATTTTTTACGTGGTCAAGGGACAACTATTTTTATCTTCCCTTCTTTTTTGTTTGTTTGTTCGTTCGTTCGTTCGGGATAACATGTTTGGGGATTTTTTAG